>JARGCV010001184.1:0-46089 GCA_034064705.1 Bothrops alternatus | reverse complement strand
TTTGTTGCTCTTCTCTGCACTCTTTCCAGAGTCCCTTCATCCACCTGTTATTTTTCATGCAAAAGCCTCAGGCTTGTTTTTGTAACAAGAAACCACCATCTTGGGCAACCTGTTTTGTGTTTTCGGTGGAGGGACTCCTTGCAGCCACGTGCGTGCCAGATGCCTTGGTTTGAATGTTGGAGGCGGGGTTCAAAAGTGTGATTTGAAGCAACAACTGGCCAGAAAGGGGACTGAAGGGAAGGAATTTGAATAATAATTTTTATTGATTAGCCCGTGGGCCCATATCGAGGTGTGGAGTCCCAAACACACATTATACTAAAATGCAGTAAAAACAATTTAGAATGGAGTTAGTTAAAATATAATTTGGGATAAAATAGAAATAAAATACAATTTAAAATGAAATCGGGATAGAATACATTTTTAGAATGAAATTTTAATAGAACAGAATAGAATGGAACAGTGGTGGCGAAGCTATGGCCCGGGTGCCAGAGGCGGCACGCAGAGCCCTCTCGGTGGGCACGCGCGCCCCTCGCCCCAGTCCTAGGCCTTCAGCTGGGTTTTATGAAACCTTTTCGCTTTAGGCTTCCGCCACCGGGTGCAAAAAAAAAAAGGTTCAATCAATCAGTCAATTTCAACTTCTCGTGGGAAAAAAAAGATCTTGCAAAGTTGGAATTGATTGATTGAATTTTTTAGTCCCACCCAGTCTGCCGTTACCACCGCAGCCACGCCCACCCAATGGGTCACGCCCACCCGGCACCCGACGATGCATAAGTGGGTTTTGGGTTGCAGTTTGGGCCCTCGGACTCTCAAAGGTTCCCCATCACTGGAATAGAATAAGGAAAAAGTATAGTATCGAATGGAGTGGAGTAGAGTGGAATGGAATGGAACGGAACAGAACAGAATAGAATAGAATAGAATATAGAATATAGAATTGAATTGAATTGAACAGTATAAAATAGAATAGAACAGAACAGAACAGAATAGAATAGAATAATGATAGAACAGAATAGAATAGAATATAGAATTGAATTGAATTGAATTGAACAGTATAAAATAGAATGGAATAGAATAGAATAATGAATGGAATAGAATAATGAATTGAATAGAATAATGAATGGAATGGAATGGAATAGAATATTGAATTGAATTGAATTGAACAGTATAAAATAGAATAGAATAGAATAATGAATGGAATAGAATAGAATAGAACGAGGAATAGATAGAATGAGGAATAGATAGAATAAAATTGAATTGAACAGTATAGAACAGAACAGAATAGAATAGAATATAGAATAGGATAGTATAGAATATAGAATAGAACAGAATAGAATAGAATATAGAATAGGATAGTATACAATATAGAATAGGATATAGAATAGGATAGTATAGAATATAGAATAGAATAGAGGATAGGATAGGATAGGATAGGATAGGATAGGAGCTGGAAGGGATCTTGAAGCCAACATCTCCCAAAGCCTCTGCCAGCCCAGCCATGTGTATGTGTGTGTGTGGGGGGGGGGCGCGGAGAGAAACAGGGCGAGGTGCCACTGGGCCCAGCTGACTTGACCGGCCCCTCCCCTTGGTCACAGCTGGTGGCCGCAGGATCACCTGGCCTGTTTTTGCCTCTTTCTGGAAAGATGCTGCCGTGTTCCTGGGAACAGATGGCCCAGCGGGACCAGCAGCTGACCAGCGGCAGAGCGTGTGACCGGGACGGAGTGTCCACTAAAGACCACAAAACACCCTCCGGGTCCCCAACGCCCCTAGCAACCTGATCTCTTGAGGCTTCGGATGTTGATCCTGACCGGATTGTGTCAGGCGCTGTTTTTCTCCTTCACCTCTCCTTGCTCAAGGCTCCAAAAATCTTGCATAATGTTTTTTTTTTTTCCCCTCTGCTTTTCTCGCATAGGGATGTGCAGGTCATCCTCCACTTAACAGCACAGTTCATTTAGTGACCGTTCCAAATCACAACGGCACGGGGGGAAAAATGTGCGCGTCCCACTTAACGACTGTGGCAGCATCCAAATTTGGACCCTCGGCAACAGGCTCAGATTTACGACGGTTTGCAGTGTCCCGAGGGGGGGTCACGTGATTCCCCCTTTGGCCGCCTTCTGACAAGCAAACTCAGTGGGGGAAGCCGGACTCACTTAACGACCGCATGACGAAGTTAACAATTGCTCCGATTCGCTTAACAAACGGGGCAGGGAAAGTCGTAAAATGGGTCAAAAGCTCACGTAACCAGCTTCTCATTTAGCAGCATAAATTCGGCGTGCGTCAAGCACTCCTTGCATTTCTTCTCCCTCTGCCTCTCGCTCAGCGACCTGCGTGGCGCCCTTGACTTAACGACGCCAACTGAGCCCAGATTTCTGCCGCTAATTGAAACGGTGGCGGAGTGCCCCGTTTGGCGGCCTTTCTCATCACAGTCGTTAAACGAATCCCTGCAGCGGTTCCGTTAGCAACACGATTCTCAACTCGAAATTTTGTCAGCTGGTCCAAAGAGAACAGGAAAAAAATAGAAAAGGGGAAAAAAAATAGGAAAACTTTCAGCCTGGAAAGACGGCGTTTAAGGGGTGACTTGATCGAAGTGTATAAAATCACGCATGGGATAGAAAAGGTGGATAGAGAAAAATTCTTTTCTCTATCACACAATACCAGGACAAGGGGGCACTCCCTAAAGCTCATAGCTAAGAAAGTGAGGACAAATAAAGGGAAATATTTCTTAACCCAGAGGGTCCTTGGTTTATGGAATTCACTTCCTGAAGGGGTCGTGACAGCTGTCAGCCTTGACAGCTTCAAGGCAGGGCTAGATAGATTCATGGAGGCCAAGTGTATCGGTGGTTATTAAAACGGATGTCCATGTGCCGCCTCTATGTTGGTTGAGGCAGGCAGGATTCCCTTGAGTCCCATTTGTTGGGGGTCAAGGGAAAGGGAGGGTTTTGCCTTCTCTTTCTGCTCAAGATCCCCATGTACAATTGGTGGGCCACTCTGGGACACAGAAGGCTGGACTCGATGGGCTTTGGCCTGATTCAGCATGGCTCCTCTTATGTTCTTATGAGGGAGGGAAAAAGGGAAGGGAAAAAGGGAAAAAAGAGAGGAAAGGGGGCTGACTTCCGACTCCGTTGGGTGTGCAGTAGAACAAGATGGTAGCATCATAAGCTCCACTTTTTTACTTTTACATCATAATACAAACGAGCCGTTTTTGTCACAGCGAGCTTATCTAATCGGCCAAACCCAAAATCAAAGCTCCATTTTTTTTTCTCACCTCAAGCACAAAGTCCAGAAGCGGTTTCCAAGTGTTGGCCATAACGATTTTTAAGTGGATCTGATTTTCCCACTGACCTAGCTCATTGATAAAAGGTGATCACATGACCTCGGACAGGGCGACGGTCATAAATACGAACCCGTTGTCCAGCATCTGAATTTGGATCATTTGACCATGGGGGGGGGTGTTGCAAGGGTCGTTAAGTATGAATAACGGTCCTAAGTCTCTTTTTTGAGTGCCGTTGTAACTTCAAACGGTCCCTAAGCAAATGGCACTAGAATAGAATAGTGCTGGAAGGGACCTTGGAGGTCTTCTAGTCCAGCCCCTTGCTCAAGCAGGAGAACCTATACCATTTCAGACAGGTGACTGTCCAGTCTCGTCTTAAAAAACCTCCACTGATGGAGCACCCACAATTTCTGGTGGCAGGCTGTTCCACTGGTTGATTGTCCTCACTGTCGGGAAGTTTCTCCTTAATTCCAGGTTGCTTCTTTCTTTGTTCAATTTCCAACTGTTGTTTCTTCTTCTGCCTCGGGTGCTTTGGAGAATAATGTGACCCCCTCTTCTTTGTGGCAGCCCCCCCAATACCAGAATACCACTATCATGTCTCCCCTATTTCTTCTTTTCTTTAGACTAGCCAAACCCAAGTCCCGCAGCCGTTCTTCGTATAGTTTAGTCTCCAGGCCTTGGATCCTCTTAGTTGCTCTTCTCTGAACTTTTTCCAAACTCTCAACATCTTTTTTGTGATATGGTGACCAAAATTGGCTGCAGTATTCCAGGTGTGGTCTCCCTAGGCCAGGGGTAGGCCACCTTGGCTCTTTTATAACTTGTGGACTTCAACTCCCAGAATTCCTGAGCCAGGCATGCTGAGGGAAAGGGAGAGGTTTCCAAGCTGAGCCAGGCTGGCTCAGGAATTCTGGGAGTTGCAGTCCGCGAGTCCTGAAGGGTCCATAGTTCCCCCATGCTGGCTCAAGAATTCTGGGAGTTGGAGTCCACCAGTCGATGAAGGGGGCCATAGTTCCCCCATGCTGGCTCAGGAATTCTGGGAGTTGGAGTCCACCAGTCATGAAGGAGGGCCATAGTTCCCCCATGCTGGCTCAGGAATTCTGGGAGTTGAAATCCGTGAGTCCTGAAGGGTCCATAGTTCCCCCATGCTGGCTCAGGAATTCTGGGAGTTGGAGTCCACCAGTCATGAAGGGGGCCATAGTTCCCCCATGCTGGCTCAGGAATTCTGGGAGTTGGAGTCCACCAGTCATGAAGGGGGCCATAGTTCCCCCATGCTGGCTGAGGAATTCTGGGAGTTGAAGTCCACCAGTCATGAAAGGGGCCATAGTTCCCCCATGCTGGCTCAGGAATTCTGGGAGTTGAAGTCCACGAGTCATGAAGGGGGCCATAGTTCCCCCATGCTGGCTCAAGAATTCTGGGAGTTGAAATCCGCGAGTCCTGAAGGGTCCATAGTTCCCCCATGCTGGCTCAGGAATTCTGGGAGTTGAAGTCCACCAGTCATGAAGGGGGCCATAGTAACCCCATGCTGGCTGAGGAATTCTGGGAGTTGAAGTCCACCAGTCATAAAAGAGCCAAGGTCGCCTACCCCTGCCCTAGGGTTTTATAAAGCGGTACTACTATGTTTCCCTGAAAATAAGACCGGGTCTTATTTTTATTTTTTTGCCTCCAAAAGACGCACCAGGTCTTATTTTCGGGGTAGGCCTTGCCTCATCTCCGGCACCGACAGCCCCACCCAGCTGGTCTCACTTCTTCTGGGGCCAAAGTTCTGCAGCTGCATTCGGGCCTGCATTTTGCAGTCAGGCCTTTCCAGAAAGCCTAAGCAGCCGAGAAGTCGAGCAATGGATTCAATCCATAGCTCGGCGCTTGGCTGCTGAGTCTTGCAGAACCGAGCTACGGATTGAACCCATAGCTCGGTTCTCGGCTACAAAGGCCTTCCGGAAAGGCCTCTGACTGAGAAATGTAGGCCTGGCTGCAGAAGAGGCCTCAGAAGAAGAAGTGGGCCGGCGAGGCCTGGCTGCCAGGTAAGCGGGTGCTGGGCGCAGGGGGCAGCTCCACACACCCCTGGCCTAGCTTGATTTTTAGGGGTGTGCCCCACCGCCAAAACTAGGGCTTATTTTTGAGATAGGGCTTATATTAGGCCCACTCCCCAAAATCAAACTATTGCTTAATGTTGGTATAGGCCAACTTGGCCCTTTGATGACTTGTGGACTTCAACTCCCAGAATTCCTCAGCCAGCCACACTGGCTGAGGAATTCTGGGAGTTGAAGTCCACAAGCCCAGTTGGAAGACCTCTGTCTTAAAGCATGCCTGGCTGAGGAATTCTGGGAGTTGAAGTCCACAAGTCATCAAAGGGCCAAGCTGGAAGACCCCTGGTGTAGGCCTTACTTTGGGGAAAACACGGCAATACTTGGCGTGATCTTGATTCTATGCTTCTGTTTATGCAACCCGGGATTGTATTCGCTGTTTTGGCTGCTGCTGCACACGGCTGGCTCACCTTGAAGTGATCATCCAATCAGACTCCAAGGTCCCTTTCATACTTGCTCTTTTTGAGCCAGATCTCGTCCAATCTGTACTAAATAATAATAAAAAAGACGTCCCTTCATTCTCTCTCTCTCTCTCTCTCTCTCTCTCTCTCTCTCTCTCTCTCTCTCTCCTTCTCTCTCTCTCTCTCTCTCTCTCTCTCTCTCTCCTCTCTCTCTCTCCTTCTCTCTCTCTCTCTCTCTCTCTCTCTCTCTCTCTCTCTCTCTCTCTCTCTCTCTCTCTCTCTCTCATCTCTCTCTCTCCTTCTCTCTCTCTCTCTCTCTCTCTCTCTCTCTCTCTCTCTCTCTCTCTCTCTCTCTCTCTCTCTCTCTCTCTCGCTCTCTCTCTCTCGCTCTCTCTCTCTCTCTTCTCTCTCTCTCTCTCTCTCTCTCTCTCTCTCTCTCTCTCTCTCTCTCTCCTCTCTCCTCTCTCTCTCTCTCTCTCTCTCTCTCTCTCTCTCTCTCTCTCTCTCTCTCTCTCTCTCACTCACTCCACAGCAAGCAACGCCACAACAAGCTCTGGCGCTCACACTCCGAGAGCGACATCTCGGACCACCACGAGCCCATCGGCAAGTCGGGGATGGAGGTCAGCAAAAAAGAAATTACCCACCTTCGGCCGACCGGATCTCCGAGAACAGGTCTTCCAGCAGCCTCGTGGCGGTGCCCGTGGGGGATCGGCGCCAGCCCGCACGGACCCTTGCTGTGCCATTTGGGCTCCGGCCCTTTGGCGAATCTTCCGAGCAAGGAGAGGGTGATCCAGCTGGAAATTGCGCCCCGAGACATGGACGCCGAGCAAATGGAGGACCAGCTGAATTTGAACAATCTCAACGGGTGCCCTACCGGATGCTGTCCAGGGGCGACGCCGAGTCACCCCTAGACAACTGCAATCCCTCCGAGGCCTTACTGGAGCAAGGGGGTGCCTTGAGATCGGCCGGCGGGTTTCCGGACTTGGCGGTGGACGAGTTAGAGAGCGACGCCCTCAAGCCGGGCGACGGGAACGTCCACCTGGTGCCCATGGAGGAGTTGGAGTCCTGCTTGCGAGACACGCCCAGCCCGCCCGGCAACCTTTCTCAGCCGGACGAGGAGAGGAAGAGGAGGAGGAGGAGGAAGAAGAAGAAGAGGAGGAGGAGGAGGAAGCCACAGCCGGAGATTTTGGCACGGATCGGATTGACTTCTTCAGCGCATTGGAGAAGTTTGTGGAGCTGTCGCAGGAGAAGAGGCCGCGGGCTTCGTCCAGAGTGGAAGATCTGGGCAACGGGCGAAACGGGAATCCCCGGGTCTCTGGCTTGGAACTGCTGCCTTGCGATCCTGCCGAGCAGGCCCGGCGAAGCGCCTCGGCGGGCAGCTCCCCGCAGATCTCGGAGGCGTCCTCTCTGGAGGAGGAGCAGCTGAAGGTATCCCAGGCGGAGGGGAGGACGTCGGAGTGATCCCCATCACTCCTATAGGACTTTCTAAAGCAGGGCTCTCCCAACTTGGCCTCTTTTAAGACTCGTGGACTTCCGCTCCCAGAATTCCCCAGCCGGCCATGATGATGATGGCTAGGGAATCCTGGGAGTGAAAGTCCACCCATCTTAAAGCATGTTGGTTGGAGAATTCCTGGGTGCTGAAGTCCACAAGTCCTAAAGTTGACGGGGGAATTCTGGGAGTTGAAATCCACAGAATTGGCTGGGGAATTCTGGGAGTGGAAGTCCACGAGTCTTAAAGCTGCTAGGGAATTCTGGGAGTGGAAGGCCACAAGTGGGACCACCTGCCTCCAGAAGCGGTGAATGCGCCGACACTGGAAGTTCTTAAGAAGAGACTGGACAGCCATTTGTCCGAAATGGTGTAGGGTTTCCTGCCTGATCAAGGGGTCGGACTAGATGACCTCCAAGGCCCCTTCCAACTTTATCATCATCATCATTATTATTAGTCTTAAAGCTGGCTGGAGAATTCTGGGAGTGGAAGTCCACAAGTTGACTAGGGAATTCTGGGAGTGGAAGTTCACAAGTCTTAAAGTTGCCAAGTTTGGAGAACCCTCTTTTAAAGTGGGATATCCTCCCCTGGAGGTGAGGTGGACCCTCCTGGCCTTCCAGAAAGGTGTAAAACCAGGGCTCTTCCACGTTGCACGGGGAGCCCAGCAGAGCAGGCAGTGTTTACCAGTGTTTCATCATCCTTGCCTCATTTTAAAACTTTAACCTTTATGTTTTATATTTATATATGTTTTGGTACTTTATTGTTTTTATTGTACACCAACCACCCAGAGTCCCTATCATAGGAAAATGGGTGGTTCAAAAATTAGATAAATAGATAGGTGGGTGGGTGGCTGAGTAGATGGAGTGATGGATGGAGAGAGAGTGAGGGGATGGATGGATGGATGGATGGATAGATAGATAGATAGATAGATAGATAGATAGATAGATAGATAGATAGATAGATAGATAGATAGATAATGGATGGATGGATAGATAGATAGATAGATAGATAGATAGATAGATAGAGAGAGAGAGAGAGAGATAGAGAGATAGATAGATAGATAGATACAGACAGAGACAGACAGACAGACAGATGATAGATAGATGATAGATAATAGAAATAGAGAAAGAGATATAGATAGCTAGATAGACAGACAAATAGATGATAGATAGATAGATGATAGACAGATAGATGATAGATGATAGATAGACAGATAGATGATAGATAGATGATAGATAGATAGATAGATAGATAGATAGATAGATTGATAGATAGATAGATAGATAGATAGATAGATAGATAGACAGATGATAGATGATAGATAGACAGATAGATGATAGATAGATGATAGATAGATACGGTAGATAGATACGGTAGATAGATAGATAGATAGATAGATAGATAGATAGATAGATAGATAGATAGATAGATAGATAGATAGATAGATAGATAGATAGATAGATAGATAGATAGATAGAAGGGGGAATGGATAGATAGATTAGATAGATAGATAGATTAGATAGATAGATAGATAGATAGATAGATAGATAGATAGATAGATAGATAGATAGATAGATAGATAGATAGATAGATAGATAGAAGGGGGAATGGATAGATAGATTAGATAGATAGATTAGATAGATAGATAGATAGATAGATAGATAGATAGATAGATAGATAGATAGATAGATAGATAGATAGATAGATAGATAGAAGGGGGAATGGATAGATAGATTAGATAGATAGATAGATTAGATAGATAGATAGATAGATAGATAGATAGATAGATAGATAGATAGATAGATAGATAGATAGATAGATAGATAGATAGATAGATGGATAGATAGGCTGGATAGATAGGCTGGATAGATAGGCTGGATAGATAGGCTGGATAGATAGGCTGGATAGAGAGAGGGGGGAATGGATGGATAGATGGACTGATGGAGAGAGATATGATTGATAGAGATGGGGGATAGATGGATGGATGGATAGAGAGGATGGATAGATGGATGGATGGACGGACGGACAGACAGATAGACAGATAGTTTGATGGAGAAAGGATGGATGGATGGATGGATGGAGAGAGAGAGAGAGAATGGGAATTAACCGTGACTGAAGTACCACCCCTTCCCCTTTTATGCCAGCGGGCACCAGCTTCCCCTCCTCCTCCTGCTGCTTGGCATCTTCCCAAATCGCAGCGGCTCGGTGGGTGCCTTTCCCGACCACCATCACCACCCCCAGGATTTGGGGAGGAGGGGGTGGAGAGGTCGTGGGGGCACCCAAACTCTCTACTACTCCAAGGAGGGCCAGGCAGCTGCTCCAGTTCCCTTGGCTGCTGGCGCCATCTGCTGGTCAAGGAGTAGCTGCAGAGCCAGGCTCGCTGCATCCGTGTCTGGTGTGTGTGCGTGTGTGTGTGTGTGTGTGTGTGTGTGTGTGTGCAACCCCGTCCCCGGAGCCCCCTCCCTCCTCACCAGATGAAGACCTCCACCACATTTGCAACCCAGGAAGGAAAAGAGTCTTGGTCGTACTGATTGTACCTTGCCGTTGTTGATCGGATTACAGGTTGTCCTCGACTTACGACTGCTTTAAAGTTGTGACGATCCAGATTTGAAGTTAATCTTCCTTTCCCCCCCCCACCCCCGTGGTCCCATGACTGCATTTCAGGTGCTCAACATTTGCAGGGTAATGCGGCGAAGTGGCCAAATTTAACTAGGGTTTGCCCCAATCTGGCATTTACTTCCAGTTCTTAACAAAACTGCAGTGTCTGCTTAATGACTACAGATTCACTTAACAACCGAAGGGATTCGCATAACAGCCGTCGCAAAAAAGAAAGAAAGAAAGAAAGAAAGGTCAGCCCAATCCTGACTTTGTACCCTGATCGTATGTAGAAAGTCCATTGTGGCTTTGAAAAGTCGAAATTCAGAATTACAGGCACTCCTCCAGTCACGGCCACAGATGGGCCCCAAATTTCTGCCACTAAGCGAGACGTTTAAGGGACTTTGCCCCCATTTTACCACCTTGTCTTGCCACCATCGCTAGGCAGTTGTGAAGTTAGTCCCATAGTCATTAAGCGAATCGGCCTTCCCCCCCCCATTTGCTTTGCTTGTTGGAAGGTCGTAGAACGGGATCAAACTGACCCCGGGACATGGCGACCGTCATAAATGCGAACCAGTTTCCAAGCATCTGAATTTTGATCATGTGTCCATGGGGATGGTGCAACGGTCGTAAGTGTGAAAAACGGTTGTACATGTGAGAAACAGTCGTAAGTGTGAAAAATGGTCATAAGTCACTTTTTTCAGTGCCGTGGTAACTTTGGTCGCTAAATGAACCGTTGTAAGTCGAGGACAGCCTGTATGTAATGTGGCCTGATTTGATGTTGAAGCCTTTGGATTGTCACCAAATTAAGGTTCTTTTTTCTGCTTTCTTTCTTCTGTTTTTTCAGCTCTCGGAACCTGAGCCTCCCATGGGCCTGAGTCGGTCCCATTCCCCTGTCATCTCGGTCAAAGGGATCGTCACTGAGATCGAGTCAATCCATCAGGGAGGGTCGCAGGGACCAGCCAAGGCAGAGACCACCAACAATCCGCTCCCAACGCCCAAGAGGACCCCCCTCCACGAGACGCCAGCTGAGGACAGCAAGCACGGGAAGGCCGAGGAGGCAGGGGACACGGTCGGACCTGTCCCGAAAGAAGCTGCTCGGGAGCCTTTGAAACCAGATCCAGACGGGTCTTCGTTGCCCCCAATGCTCGCCTCTAAGCTAGACGTGGAAGGAAGGGGCTTGGCTGAAGACCCCGCAGATGGCCGAGTCCTCTCCGGGCCCAAATGGTGTCCTGGTTCCGTCCGACGGGCCACTCTGGAGTTTGAAGAGCGTCTACGGCAGGAGCAGCAAGATTTGCAGCACACTCCCCCCATCGCCCTCTTCCCCGTCCGGAAGAATTCCAGGAACGAGTCCCCCGCCTCCGATCCGAGCACCAAGGGCAAGAACGAGGATCCACCTCATGAGCCGGCCCAGCTCCCGAAGAGTAACGAGGTCTTGAGGACGGGCAGCAGCTGCGAGACTGCGACCACCTCTGAACCGCCATCAGAAGTGTCTCCTCCACCGGAAGTCCCTGCGGAGATATTGGGTGTAGCTCACGAACACCGGATGGTGCTTTGGATGGAGAGTGACGAGGGTCCTCCTCTGCTCAGCCCCCTCCCCAAGAGAATCGAGATCATCGAATACACACCTCCTTTGCTTGGCACGGAGGGGGCCGAAAAGGGCACCGCCCGGACCCCAGAGAAAACCCTGGATGAAAACTGCAACGCCACTTTCAGCTCGGAGACGCCTAGATGCAGCCCGGATTCGTCCGGGACTCCAGAACAGGAGAGCGGCCCCTTCAACAAAGCCCCCTTCTCTTGGGGGAGCCCGAAGGAGACGGACAAGGAGGCGGGGAAAACAGCACTGTCCAACCTGGCAGCCCCCTCCTCTCCTGCTAACCGAGTGAGGTGCTCCCCTCCACCTTCTTCATGTGGCCAGTCCCGTCTCGGCCTGGAGGGGGTCACTCAGGACAGTACAAGCACCGAACCCGAGCCTGCTCCCTCGGGGGGCTATGCTGGAAATGGCCACTTCTCCCTGGAGGAGAGGGGAAGGGATTTCTTGCCCTGGACACGCTGGGCCCCCGATCCGGGGAAAAACCCTCCGGACGTCCGTGCAGCCCCACCTCTCCGCTGTTCTCTCCCTCGCCGTTCTAGCTGCGACGCTTGCGCCAAAGACGATGGCCAGGGGACAGGCCTGGTCAAGCAGCTGGCGAAAGAACTGGAATGCCGCCTGCGGCAAGCTGGGCTGACCGCGCCATCCCAAATGAAGCGCTCGGCCTCTTTGGCCAAACTGGACTGTCTGGGCTCGCTGAAGGACGACTTGCCCCATGGCTGCTGCCTGTCCACCGGCGCCAGACCGGTCTCGCCAGAATCGCTCCGGGTCCCCATGCCGAATCCGGTCATCTCCTCCTTGGCCCTCCTGTGTCCCGAGCCCACGAGGCATTTGGTGGAACCAGTCAAGCTGTGGGAAAGTCTGGCCCTGAGTCAGCCGGTGGAAAGACCCCTGGCTCAATTCGCCCAAGACTTCCCCCCGGCCCGTGGGCCCCCCGAAGGAACGTGGACTTGGGGCCACGGCCCGGCCCAGCCAGGCGGCCTCGCTCGAATCCCCCCCGCCAGAACTCGACTGCCCAGGAGGTTAAAAAAATCAGAGCGGAAACGAACCACCAACCCCGTCTACAATACGATGTGATCTCTGCCTCAGTTTCCCCTCCCTCCTCTTCCCTCCCCTTTCCTCCTCCCCTCCTTCCAACTTTTCACAATCCCTCGGTTGTGTGTGTTCTTCAAATTGGCGCAGATGTAATATATAACGAAACATGCACTTTATTAGTTAGGTTGGTTTTTTTTATATATATATATATATTATATGTTCTTTTATTTGTACGGTTCCTCCTTTTTTTTTGCATGTACATTTCTGAGGCGGTTAAAATTCAAGGTTTAAAAAAAAAAAATTACTCCCCATCTGTGCGAGGGACTGCAGGAGCATCCCGTGCTGTTTGTCGTGTTGTGTTTTATTTCGTTTTGTTTTTTATTGGATGTTTTTTTTTTCCTACCTATGAAAAGATTTTTTACCTCTTAATTTTTTTCCCCAGCTTTGTCTTAAAAGAACACCCCTTTCTTTTGCAAAAACGAAGAGGGGGGGGTGAAAGGCCGTCGGTTTTATTTTCCCATCATCACGGTCCTGCTGTTGCCCGAGAGTAGGGTTTGGGGGTGCAAAGCCCCCGCTCTGCTAATTAGGGGTGGGGGGCTGGCAGGAGCCCCTTAAGTCCCACCTTGTCCTCCTTGGGCTGAAACCCTGGATTCAAATATTTGGGAAGTTTATTTTCCTCTCTGCTCGCCTCCAAAAACGTCCAGGAGAAGCCCCAATATTGTAGCACACGCACATCAGGACAATGTCGCGCCCGTAATGCCACTGATTTCCACCATGCCACCTCCTGTGCACCCCGCCCCCCAAAGGGCCATCCTGATGCATTTGAGTAGGGGGTGTCCTACTGGAGAGGGCCACTGTCTCCGATCTTCTCCCTCCTCTCCCAGGAAGCCCCCCCCGCCTCGGTGCCCCCCTTAAAAACATCTGCCCACCTCTGCAGCTGGCAGGGAAGCCTCTTTCCCCAAGTGTGCCCACACACCCACCCAAGGCCTCTATAACACAGCGGGCAACCGGTAGCTTTGCCCGCTGCGTTAAGGGCAGGGAACGCATCGCACGGGCTTGCAAGCGCGCCCCACTTAACTGCCCTTGCTGAAAACAGACCCTTTTCAGCCGCAAAAAAAGAGATTTAAAATTGTGTGGGTTTGTTTTTTTAATATATCTAAATATATATATATATATATATATGTTTCCTGAGGTTTTCGCGGGTGTTTGTATATAGGTCTTTGGTTATTCGGGTTTTCTCCCGCGTAGAATTTGAAGTGTCTTGGTGACGTTTCGACAAAGTCCCATTCGTCATCTTCAGGCTGGTGCTTTCGGCTTCGTGCTTCATTACTCTTAGAAGCACGAAGCCGAAAGCACCAGCCTGAAGATGACGAGTGGGACTTCGTCGAAACATCGCCAAGACACTTCCAATTCTACACGGGAGAAAACCCGAATAACCAAAGACCTACATATATATATATAATTTATTTTCCGGAACGGGTGTTCTTTTAAGGCAGGCGTTGGGGGGGAAAAAAGGGTCCGATTCTCCGTTTACTTGAATAAAATGGTGGGCCTTCTCCAAACCGCGCCGGCTATCTCTGTTTCCTTTTCTCTCCACTCTGCAAAGCTGTGGGGGTGAGGGGGCTCGTGGGGAGGGGGTGTCCCCTTGCCTTTCCCTTCCCCTCTCCCATCAAGCACTTCGATTAGACTCCAGAAATGAATTAAGAGTAGGGGGCCACCCACCCTTGGTCCTGTTCCTCTTCTCCCAGCTTCGTGTCACCAAAACAGGACGGGGAAAAATTTGTGCGTGTTTTGCGTCTTTGTCTTTCTGTACATAATAGGACTTATTATAAAGGGCCGGGGGGGGATTTTTGTCCTGCCCCCCCTCCCTTTGTCCTACTTCAAGAGGCTGACATCTCTTCTGTAAACTGGAAAATCCATTTTTTTCTCACCCCCCCCCACCCTCCCCATTTAACCGAATTATTTGCACTCCTCTTCAGAATTAGGCCGAACTGTTTGATGGTTACCCACTGCTTTCTTTCTTTCTTTCTTTGTTATTAAAAAAAACAACAACAAATATTTGAAAAGTAGGAGAGGGGGGGTTATTTTGCCAGCTGGTGCCAAAACGCATGCGAGTTGTGTGTTGCTGTTTTGTTTGTTTCGGTTTGGTTTTTAATTTCCTTTTTTTTTTTTTTTTTGCCTTTGGACCGACCCGTTGCATTCACCTGTCTCGTGTGTCGGTTCTCTCCAAAGAGCCTGTCCTTTCCCTGGTGTCCTTCGTGGACGGGTGTGCGTGGTGTGCTGGTCCTTCCCTTCCTTTTTCCTCTTTTTCTGGAAATCAGGGTCTTTCCACACAACGGCTGTCGTGTTCACACATCCCGGTGGCGCGGAATGTATTATTAATGCACTGAAATATTCCTTCCTCTTCATCGGCCACCCGAACAAGAACCGTGTCTGGATTGTTATTATTATTGTTGTTCTTATTTTACAAACTTGGGCAAGAGTTCTCGGCTCTGTCCTTTCATTTTTTTTATTTTTTTAAAGAAATCATTTATTTCTTAGAAGGCTAAGAAACTCCTTCCAGAAAAATCCGTCACGTCTTTTTGATTCTCTTCCTGTGGACTCTGTAGATCTCCAGACCGGTTCGGGACCAAAAACTTGAGGTCCGCAAAGAGATTAGAGGAGCATCCGGTGGATTGCACCCCAAAACTTTCTGGGAAATGGGATGCTCAGCTCCTCTCCTCTTGGGACTTATGAAAGGTTTAAGCCGGGCAGTTGAAATGCACCATCGACTTCCCAGCTCAAGAGGCTGCCCATCAGTGGGAGGGTTTGGGGAAAGTCCGGTCCCCCTTCTCATAAAAGGTCTCCGAGTCTTAACTTGAATGTTGTGCAGATCGTTGTAGCTCAGTTTGGCCAGGTGGGCTTTTGGGGGTTGGTGTAGCGTTAATTTTGGAGGAAGTACCCCTTTTTCCCTCTAGATGCCTACACCCCTTAATTGTGAGGCGGGGGGATTCTCTGTGGCCGGAATGGGACAACTCACCGCGACCATCTTGCCACGGGACAATTTGCTGTCGCCAACTCAACGACAATTCCACGCGGGGGAACTCAGCGCGATAAAGGTTATCTGCCACCGTTTCTTGGACATTACATCGAGAAAAATAGAAATAAAAAACAATGTCCAAGAAACGGCGGCGGGTAACCTTTATCGCGTTGAGTTATCCCGCACAGAACGGTCCCCGCGCAAGTTGGCAACCACGAGACCTTTCTGTGGCCACTACCAGCCCAGCTGACCACCAAGATTGGAGGGCTTTAAATGAGCCCCCCCCTCCCCAAACATCACGATCCATCATCCTTGTTGCTCCTGAGTGGGTCAAAAAATCCAGTGTTTCCTGAAGGAATTCCCTCTTCGCGGAGCAGAGATATAATTCAGGATAATTCTTCTCCGATCCAGAAATTCCTCTCCAATCGGTGGTTGTGCTGGGGACTTTTCCGGGCTGCTTAAGAACTAAAACTTTTGATTTATTTATTTTTTCTGATTTTTTTTTCCCTCAAAGAAGTAAGGCATTGATTGTGGACCTTGGGGGGTGGATCCAGCCAGCTCCCAGTTTTTTCTCCCTCCCCCCCCCCATGCCAAAAGAGGGAGCCCCTTCCCATGTCTGGAATCTCTCCTTATAAAAAAAATTGTTTTTATTTTATGTTCTCAGCGGCTTCTTCCTTGCAGGCGGCAAATTTAAAAATTGCACCATGGGGGGGGAGTATTTTACCCAAGAATGAGGAATGGTGGGTCTGTATTTGGGGGGGTAGGAGGGCAGCCCCCCCCCAAAAGTCCTCAGGGTCTCTACTGGAAGCAAAAACGCGTACCTTGCAGCTCGTTGGAGAGGGGGGTGGTCTCTCTCTTTTGGGAAGCATCAGCCTTCCTCTCTGTTCATCCAGTTGCGCCCCCAAACTGGGCTAATCCCAGGCACCCAGTATCTGCAGTCTTGGGGAGGGGGCTCCCCTTTCCTCACAATCAAAACCAAGAGGGCTGGGAAAGCTTTGCCAGCTTTCCAAGCTCACTTTCAGCTTAATTTATGTCGATGGATAAAAACTCTACTCAAAAGCTTTGCTGTGTTGTTGTTGTTTTTTTAAGGGGGGCATTCCCCCCCTTCTGGACTTCTGTCCTGGCTCCTCTCTCTCTGCATTCAGGAGTCAAAAGGTATGCAGATTTTTTTTTGGAGGGGGGTCTCCTCTCTCCAGCAGTCCCCATTTCCTTCCCTACCCCCCACCCCAAAAAAACCCCCTTCATTTTCACTGTACTGTCAACCTTGTAGAGCAGTGTTTCTCAACCTTGACCATTTTAAGGCATGTGGACTTCAACTCCCAGAATTCCACAGCCAGCAATGCTGGCTGTGGAATTCTGGGAGTTGGAAGTCCACATGCCTTAAAATGGTCAAGGTTGAGAAACTGTTGTAGAGTCTTGTAAGGGCGAAGGGATGCTTGCGGGACCCCCGGCAGGCGAGCAAGGATGGTGCATCTCTGCTGAAAGCACAAATGATGATAACTTGACCAGCACAGGAGTGCTTCTCAACTTTGGTCCCAGAATTCCCAGAATCCCCCAGCCAGCCGTTCTGGCTGGCGGATTCTGGGAGTTGAAGTCCACGCCTCGTAAAGGTTGAGAAACACTTGAGTGTCGTGCGGCGTCGCCAGCTGTGTCACCACAGCCCCGTTGTGCATCCCCCCCCCATAACAGCTGAGCATCCTCAGCCTTTCAACACCACCCAAGGGATGGGGGGGCTTTGCCGTCCCCCACCCCCCAAATGGGGTCCTTGGCCTAGCGATGAATTTTGTCTGGAATTGTAACCCTGGGCCCCCCCTTCCCCACGATCCTCACAGCCACTCCAGCCCCTGTCCAGACCAAAAAGACCCCCTTCCACAGGCAGCACAGGAAGGCTACCCCCACCACCGCTATTCGTTTCCCCCCCCCAGATGTTTGGGGGGATCAGGGGAGGGTCTTCATCATCTCATCCAGGGAGAATTAATTTTGCAAAGGCTCCCTGCTGTGGCTTTTGCTCCTGTGAAGGACCCGTCTGTCTTTTGGAATTGGGTGGGTGGGTGTGGGGGGGGCAAGCTGTCGTCTGTCGGGGTGTCTTCTCCAAATGGGGGTTTGCATTTTGTGGGGGTGAGCAGAAGGGGTGCATCCTGGCCATCGTAAAATGGGGGGGTTTCTGTCTGCAAGGTGGGATGGGGCGGGGGTCTCTCCAGCAACTCCAGGACAAGGAATGGGGGGAAAAACATGTTTGTTTCCCTTCTTCCCCTTCCAACTTGTCTCTCCCCCCCCCATCCTCGGGGCTCTCTATCTCTCCCAGGGGCTTCTAAGATAGACTGCCCGGACACAAGGATGCTCGGCTGTTTTTAAATGTGAACTCCCACCCTGGGCGGGGGCTGACTTGATGTTCTTATTACTGAATAAATTTTTATTTTGAGAACCAGACGCCTCTTGTGGTCAGTGGAGCGGGGATCGGGGCCGAGGAGACGGGCCTCCAAGTCCTCCCGAACCCCAAATCTTCCCGACTTGGATTTTGCAGGGGCTCCTCAACTTATGACCGTTTGCTTAGTGGCCGTTGGAAGTCACAACAAAAAAAAGGGACAGGACCATTTTTCATACTTAACGACCGTTGCAGCACACAGACACACACACACACACTACCCGTGATCAAAATTCGGACACCCGGCCGCCAACTCGCATTTACGACGGTCGCATTGACCCGGGATCGCGGGATTTCCACCCCCTCCCCTTTGCGATCTTCTGACCAGCAAAGTTGACGGGGAAGCTGGACTCACTTTAACAACCCTGTGACTCGCTTAACGACGGCGGCGATTCCCTTCGCAATGGCGGCAAAAACAGGTCGTAAAATGAGACAAAGTGGACGTTAACCATTGTCTGGCTTGGACTCAATTGTAGTCGTAAGTTGAGGACTCGCCCGTACGTTGGAGTCTATTTTGGACTCGATTGTGGTCGTATGTTGAGGGCTTAACTGGAGGTTGGGGGTCAATTATGGACTCGATTGTCGTCGTAAGTCGAGGACTTGCCTGTATTTTATTTCTCGTGCGTAACGAATGTGAGATTTTAAGGCCCAGATTTTAAGGGTGAGTTGTAGGAATTCCTCTGCTCGTTGGACTTTGGGGGGGGGACAAATCTCCTCTCTAGGGGGGTCCTGACCCCCATCCTAAGCTATAAGTTGGGTTCAGTTG
The DNA here is from genome assembly GCA_034064705.1 of Bothrops alternatus. Taxonomy (NCBI): domain Eukaryota; kingdom Metazoa; phylum Chordata; class Lepidosauria; order Squamata; family Viperidae; genus Bothrops; species Bothrops alternatus. The sequence goes on along the minus strand of JARGCV010001184.1, from coordinate 27,425 downwards.
TGCCCTTCACAGGGGCTGTGGTTGTGTGTCGCCCGAAACACCCACTTTTGTGGCATTATTTGCCTGGAAAAAATCAGGCAGTCTAGAAAAATTCATTTGCCTTCCGATGGGAGGACTTCAACTCCCAGAATGCTACCCTGGCTTGGGAATTCTGGAGGGTGAAGTCCACTCAGGTCGTAAATATAGGCAGTCCTCGATTTAGTGACCGTTCACTGGAAAAGGGCTTATGACCATTTTTTAACACCACCATTGATTGCAGCATCTCCAGGGTCAGCTGAGCAAAATTTGAACACTTGGCAACTGGCTTCTATTTATGACGGTCACAGCGTCCCCGTGGGGGGGGGGTCACGCAATCCCCTTTTCCGACCTGACTGGCAAAGTCAATGGCGGAAGCCAGATTCACTTAACAACCATGCTATTAACAAATGCACACTTCACAACGGCGGCACGAAAATTCGCAAAAAAAGGGAGCTAAAACTCGAACAAATGTTTCACTTAGCAACCTAATTTGGGGGCTCAATTGGGTCGTAACTCAAGGACTTACCTGTACAGGTTGTCCTTGGCTTAACAACCACGGCTGGGACTACAACTTCCATCTCTGAGCAGTCTTTAAGCAAGTCATGCCTGATTTCACGAACTTTTTTTGGGCACGGCTATTCAGCAAATCACTGCGGTTGTTAAACGAATCAGGCAGTCATTAAGTGAATCCAGCTTCCCCCCATTGACTTTGCGTGGGGCAAGTCAGCTTGGAAGGGAGGTAAATGGCCATGACATGACTCTGGGGATGTGCAGGTGGCCAAGCACCCAAATTTTGACCACAATGACCATGGGGGTCACGGCCGTCATAAATGTGAGGACCGATCATCAGGGGTTTTTTTTCCGTGCTGTCCTGACTTCAAATAGTGTCAGTAACGACTTTAGGCCTTAAGTAGAGGGTCATAAATCAAGGAGCATCTGTATTTTTAATCCTAAATTATTTTTAACATTTCATTTTATCAATGAAATGGCACAGCCCTCTGCGACAGATGGGCAAACAAAAAATGTGAATTAGAAATAAGTCAATGAATTTATGCTAGTTTGCAAAGGGGGGGGAGAAAGATGGAAGATTGTTTGTTTCTGCTTAGCTTGTACAACCAGCCCTTCCCAAAACATAGTCAGGGAAAGTTCTCCATTGACCCCCGATATTTTTGCGCCAGTTTGCCACGTCAAACTGAAACCGAAGAGAGTTTAATATATAAAATACACATTGCAAACAAGTGTGAGGCCTCTTTGCCTTGAAAACTCTGGTCCCCTTACAGCAAGCAAACTACGGTTTATTTGATCCTGGCTTCCTGAATAAACAGAAATGGTTTAATGCCATTCAATGTGTTGAGCCTGGCCCACAGGCCGACAAGCCACAATAGCTGGCTACAAAGCCAGATGCAAGCCAACCCCATCTAGGCTTGGGGAGGGGGGCGGTTGTGTGAAGTCGACCCACATTTCTCCAAATGGAGCCCAGAGGGGCTGGTGGTGGATTGAACCTCCGTTGCACATCAGAACCACTCATTTGTGAAAGGCGTGGCTGCACTTATGTAGTCCCCGACTTACGGCAGTTCCTTTAGTGACTATCCAAAATTATAAAGGCATTGGAAAAAGGGACTTACGTTCGTTTTTTTAACACTTAACAACAGTTGCACGATGGCAGGCGGTCAAAATTCAGCTGATCAGCAACTGACTCGTATTTATGACGGATGCCATGTCCCGGGGGTCCCCTTTTGTGACCTTCCAACAAGCAAAGTCAACGGGAGAAGCCAGGTTCACTTAACAATGGTGTGATGAACTCAACCAGTGCGAGAGAGTGGACAGCCATTTGTCCGAAATGGGATAGGGCAGTGGTGGCGAAGCTATGTCACGGGTGCCAGAGGCGGCACTCGGAGCCCTCTCTGTGGGCACGCGCGCCGTCGCCCCAGTCCCAGGCCTTCAGCTGGGTTTTATAAAACCTTTTCGCTTTAGGCCTCTGCCACCGTGGGCAAAAAAAAAAAAAAAAAAGGTTCAATCAATCAGTCCATTTCAACTTCTCGTGGGGAAAAAAAAAGATCTTGCAAAGTTGGAATTGATTGATTGAACTTTTTAGTCCCGCCTAGTCTGCCGTTACCACCACAGCCACGCCCACCCAATGGGCCACGCCCACCCAATGGGCCACGCCCACCCGGCACCCAACGATGCATAAGTGGGTTTTGGGTTGCAATTTGGGCACTTGGTCTCTAAAAGGTTCACGATCACTGGTATAGGGTTTCCTGCCTGAGAAGGGGGTTGGACTAGATGACCTCCAAGGTCCCTTCCAACTTTATTATTATTATTATTATTAACAACCTACCTCCAGAAGCTGTGAATGCTCCAACACTGGAAGTTTTTAAGAAGAGACTGGACAGCCATTTGTCTGAGATGGTAGCAGGGGGTTGAACTAGATGACCTCCAAGGTCCCTTCCAACTTTATTATTAACAACCTGCCTCCAGAAGCAGCGAATGCTCCAACACTGGTAGTTTTTAAGAAGAGACTGGACAGCCATTTGTCTGAAATGGTATAGGGTTTCCTGCCTGAGCAGGGGGTTGGACTAGATGACCTCCAAGATCCCTTCCAACTTTTATTATTATTATTATTATTACTATTATTATTATTACTATTATTACTATTATTACTATTATTATTATTATTACAGGCCTTCAGCTGTGCAGCGGGACTGTGAAGTCCATATTTTTTTTAAAAAACCCTTTAACTGAGAAATCCGCATCAAAAAACATTAACTTCAGCAAAATGGGACTGTAAACTCTTGAGGGGGGAGGGAAAAGGAGAATTATGCAGTTCGTTGCACTGCAGTATTTCATCCCGGTTACTAAACATGGATCCATGAGTTATTTATATCTCCTCTACGTCCTTAATAAAGGCAGAGAAGGTAGTACAAAGTAACCCTTGACTTACAATGGCGAGCAGAATTTCCCCTGTTTTTATTAGCATTTCATGAGGTTCCAGAATGAAATACAACAATGCAAAAGCAAATTAACAGGAGGGAAATAGGAAAGGAAAGTGAGGAGGAGGAGGAGGAGGAGGAGGAGGAGGAGGAGGAGGAGGAGGAGGAGAAAAGGAAAGGAATAAGAAAAAAGAAAAAGCATTTGTTTGTTTGTTTGTTTGTTTGTTTGTTTGTTTCGATTTCTATGCCGTCCTATTCCGAAAATTCAGGGCGGCTTACAACAATCAGTAGCATATAGAAATCAAATACATTATAAAACCCCTAAATTAAAACCAATCATCCGAAACAAACTTACAACAAACATACACTGGCTAGGGGCAAGATGTCAACCGCCCCAGGCCTGTCGGCAAAGATGTGTCTTAAGGAGTTTACGAAAGGCGGAGAGGGTGGGGGCGACACGGATCTCCAGGGGGAGTTGGTTCCAGAGGGCCGGGGCCGCAACAGAGAAGGCTCTTCCCCTAGGCCCCGCCAGGCGACACTGTCTGGCAGACGGGACCTGGAGAAGGCCGACTCTGTGGGCCCTAACCGGCCGCTGGGATTCATGGGGCAGCAGACGGTCCCGTAAGTAACCTGGTCCGATGCCATGTAGGGCTTTATAGGTCATAACCAACACTTTGAATTGGGTTCGGAGACCAATTGGCAGCCAATGCAGCTCGCGGAGTGATGCCGAAATGTGGGCATTTCTGGGCAGGCCCAACACTGCTCGCGCGGCTGCATTCTGCATTACCTGAAGTCTCCGAGCGTTTTTCAAAGGTAGCCCCATGTAGAGAGCATTGCAGTAGTCGAGCCTCGAGGTGATAAGGGCATGAGTGACTGTGAGAAGAGACTCCCGGTCCAAATAGGGCCGCAGCTGGTGCACCAGGCGAACCTGGGCAAATGTCCTCCTCGCCACAGCCGAAAAATGATGTTCCAAATTTAGCTGTGGATCAAGGAGGACGCCCAAGTTGCAGACCTTCTCTGAGGGGGTCAAAAGCTCCCCCCCAGACAGACAGGTTGAATTGTCTTTGGGAGGCAAAACCCACAGCCACTCCGTCTTGTCAGGGTTGAGTTTGGACTTCTTCCGATTGATTAGAATAGAATGGAGCTGGAAGGGACCTTGGAGGTCTTCTAGTCCAGCCCCCTGTTCAAGCAGGAGAACCTATGCCCAGTTTAACATCCATACTTGGGAGGATCCTGGAAAAGATCATCAAAAAAACAGATCTGCAAACGACTAGAAGCAAACCAAGTCATAGCTAGTAGCCAACATGGGTTTGTTAACAACAGATCATGCCAAACCCATCTTATTTCATTCTTCCATAAAGTGACCAAATTAGTAGCCCAGCAAAACCCTCTGGACATAGTCTACTTAGACTTCAGTAAGGCATTTGACAAAGTAGAGCACAATCTGCTGCTTAGTAAGCTAGGAAAAGGTGGGATAGACCACATCGCCACCAGATGGATCTGTCGCTGGCTGGCAAACCGCACTCAACGAGTAGCCCTCCATGGCACTACATCCCCTTGGAGAGAAGGAAGCAGTGGGGTGCCACTAAGTCTCCGCCTTAGGCCCAGGACTCTTCAACATCTTCATCAATGACTTAGATGAGGGAATTGAAGGGGAACTCGTCCAATTTGCAGACGACACCCAAGTGGCAGGAGTAGCCAACACCCCAGGAGACAAGCTCAGGATCCAAAAAGATCTTGACCAACTGGAACCATGGGCCCTGTCCAACCAAATGAGTTTCCATGTGCAGAAAAGCAAAGTCTTACATTTAGACAGGAAAAAACAAAGGCACAAGTACAGACGGGGAGAGACCCGGCTCAAACACAGCCACTGTGAGAGGGACCTGGGGGTCCTGGTGGACGATCCCTTGACCCTGAGCCAGCCGTGTGCAGCAGCAGCCAAAAAAGCTAACACAATCCTGGGTTGTATAAACAGAGGCACAGAATGAAGATCACACAAAGTACCGCTTTAGAAAACCCTAGTGAGGCCACACCTGGAATACTGCAGCCAAATGTGGTCACCATATCACCAAAAAGATGTTGAGGGAGGGAGGGGAGGGAGGAAGGAAAAAAGGAAGGAAGGAAAGGAGGAAGGAAGGAAGGAGGGAGGGAGGGGTGGGGAAGGAGATGGGAATGAGAGGAAGGAAAGAAAGGAAGGGAGGAAGGGAGGGAGGAAGGAAGAAAAAGGGAGGAAGGAAGGACAGAAGGAAAGAGGGAGGAAGGAAGGAAAGGAAGGAAGGAAGAAAAGAGGGAGGAAGGGAGGGAGGGAGGAAGGAAGAAAAAGGGAGGAAGGAAGGACAGAAGGAAAGAGGGAGGAAGGAAGGAAAGGAAGGAAGGAAGAAAAGAGGAAGGAAGGAAGGAGGGAGGGAGGGAGGGAGGGAGGAATGGGGAAGGAGATGGGAATGAGAGGAAGGAAGGAAAGGAAGGGAGGAAGGAAGGAAGGAAAAAGGGAGGAAGGAAGGAAAGGAAGGAAGGAAGAAAAGAGGAAGGAAAGGAGGGAGGAAGGAGGGAGGGATGGGGAAGGAGATGGGAATGAGAGGAAGGAAAGAAAGGAAGGGAGGAAGGAAGGAAGCGAGGAAGGAAAAAGGGAGGAAGGAAGGACAGAAGGAAAGAGTGAGGGAGGAAGGAAAGGAAGGAAGGAAGAAAAGAGGATGGAAGGAGGGAGGGAGGGATGGGGAAGGAGATGGGAATAAGAGGAAGGGAGGAAAGGAAGGGAGGGAGGAAGGAAGGAAAAAGGGAGGAAGGAAAGGAGGAAGGAAGGAAGGAGGGAGGGAGGGATGGGGAAGGAGATGGGAATGAGAGGAAGGAAAGAAAGGGAGGGAGGAAGGAAGGAAGGAAGGAAAAAGGGAGGGAGGGAGGACAGAAGGAAAGAGGGAGGAAGGAAGGAAAGGAAGGAAGAAAAGAGGAAGGAAGAAAGGAAGGAGGGAGGGAGGAAGGGAGGGATGGGGAAGGAGATGGGAATGAGAGGAAGGAAGGAAAGGAAGGGAGGGAGGAAGGAAGGAAAAAGGGAGGGAGGGAGGACAGAAGGAAAGAGGGAGGAAGGAAGGAAAGGAAGGAAGAAAAGAGGAAGGAAGAAAGGAAGGAGGGAGGGAGGAAGGGAGGGAGGGATGGGGAAGGAGATGGGAATGAGAGGAAGGAAGGAAAGGAAGGGAGGAAGGAAGGAAGGAAAAAGGGAGGAAGGGAGGACAGAAGGAAGGGAGGGAGGAAGGAAGGAAAGGAAGAGGAAGGAAGGAAGGAAGGAAGGAAGGAGGGAGGGATGGGGAAGGAGATGGGAATGAGAGGAAGAAAGGAAAGGAAAGGAAAGGAAGGGAGGAAGGAAGGAAGAAAAAAGGGAGGAAAGAAGGAAGGAAAGAGGGAGGGGAAGGAAGGAAGGAAGGAAGGCTTCCTTTTTTCAAAAACTTCACCCTAACCCTTTATTGTCACTTTTTCTTTCTCCACACCGGCGCCCATTAAAAATGAAATTCGGGTTTTGGCGCAATCGTCATAAAACGGGGCCATAGGACATCATGAAAGGCAGCCCCATTGCCGAGGGTCCAAAGTGCACCACGGGGCCACCCCAAGGGCCCCCAACCGTTGGGAATTTGAGTCCGGGTCCGTCAGACCCCTGAACCATCCCTAAGCCTAACCCGCCGTATGTCAAGGACCTCCTCCACGGAGGAAACCCGCAACGGCTCCTTGGACCACGTCCCACTTCAGAGAGGACGGAGAGGCCCGCCCACTCCGAAGGATTCACCACTGCCCGAAACCAATCCCGCAACTCTGAACATGTGCAGAGTGTGGCCATCGTAGCCACCAAGCAGAGGGAGGCCCTTGTCTTTCTCCTCCTCTGCTAGAGTCATAGAATCACAGGAATTGGAAGGGACCTGGGAGGTCATCTAGTCCAACCCCCTGCTCCAGCAGGAGACCCTATGCCAGAGCTGTCCAGTGTTCGGAACATTAACACTTGTGGACTTCAACTCCCAGAATTCCCTAGCCAGCCATCCTGGCTGAGGAATTCTGGGAGTTGAAGTCCACACGTCTTTTAAGTTTCCATGGTTGGACACCCTGACCATTTCAGGCAGTTCCAGTCTCTTCTTGAAAACCTCCAGGGGATGGAGCAGCACCCACAATTTCTGGTGGCAAGCAGTCCCACTGGTTAATTGTCCTCTCTGTCAGGAGGTTTCTCCTTAATTCCAGGTTGCATCTCCCTCCAACTCCCAGAATTCCCCAGCCAGTGTGCTTTAAGGTAGGTGGACTTTGAATCATAGAGTTGGAAGGGACCTCGGAGGTCTTCTAGACCAACCCCTTCCCCAAGCAGGTAACCCTAGACCATTTCAGACAAATGGTTGTCCAGTCTCTTCCTGAAAACATCCAGTGAGGGAGCATCCACAACCTCTGGTGGCAAGTCATTCCACTGGTTAATTATATCAGGAAATTCTTCCATATTTCCAATTTGGATCTCCCTCTGTCCAGCTTCCACCATTGCTTACTCCTTCCTTCCTTCTTTCCTTCCTTCCTTCCCTCTTTAGTTCCAGATTGCTTCTCTCCTTGATTAGTTTCAATCCATTGCCCTTCCTTCCTTCCTTCCTTCCTTCCTTCCTTCCTTCCTTCCTTCCTTCCTTCCTTCCTTCCTTAGTTCCAGGTTGCTTCTCTCCTTGATGAGTTTCCATCCATTGCCCTTCCTTCCTTCCTTCCTTCCTTCCTTCCTTCCTTCCTTCCTTCCTTCCTACCTACCTACCTACCTACCTACCTTTCCTCCTTCATCTCTTCCTCCATCCTTCCCCTAGTTCTCTTCCTCTTCTTCTTTCCTTCCCTCCCTCCTTCCCATTTTCCTTCTTCCTTCCTTCCTTCCTTCCTTCCTTCCTTCCTTCCTTCCTTCCTTCCTTCCTTCCTTAGTTCCAGGTTGCTTCTCTCCTTGATGAGTTTCCATCCATTGCCCTTCCTTCCTTCCTTCCTTCCTTCCTTCCTTCCTACCTACCTACCTACCTACCTTTCCTCCTTCATCTCTTCCTCCATCCTTCCCCTAGTTCTCTTCCTCTTCTTCTTTCCTTCCCTCCCTCCTTCCCATTTTCCTTCTTCCTTCCTTCCTTCCTTCCTTCCTTCCTTCCTTCTTCCCTCCCTCCCCTTTATCATTCATTCATTCATTCATTCATTCATTCATTCATTCATTCATTTATTCATTCATTCATTCATTCATTCATTCATTCATTTATTCATTCATTCATTCATTCATTCATTCATTCATTCTAGAATTACAGAATCCTAAGCCTGCAAAAGAGAGTTTTGTCTACTCCAACCCCCTGCTCCAGCAGGAGACCCTACAACCATCCCAGAGAAAAGATCCTCCAATCTCTTTTTTCAAAACCTCCAGGGATGGAGCACCCACAACTTCTGGAGGCAAGGAGTTCCGCTGATTGACATTTCCCACTATCAGGAAATTCCTCCTTAATTCTGGGCTGGAGGCTCTCTTGAAGGGTCTGCTTTCTTTCTTTTTTCGCTTTCCTTCGCCCCCCCCCCGTTGAAACGGGTCCATTTGTGTGTAATAGTAATAGTAATAGTAATAATAATAGTAATAATAATAATAATAATAAAGTTGGAAGGGACCTTGGAGGTCATCTAGTCCAACCCCCTGCTCAGACAGGAAATCCTATACTATTTCAGTTCTAATTTTATTTTTTTATTTTCTTTTATGGCTTCAGCAAATTGTCCCAAGTGGCCGTCCACTTGAAGCAGCAGCCCAGGGCAGAGGCCAGACCGTCCGGCAGGGGTCCTTCATCATGAAGGCCAGAGACACTTTGGGGGGGGGCAGAAACAAAGAGACCCGGAACCCAACACCGTCAACCAGCACAAAGAAGATAAAACCAACAAATCCTTTTGCAGGTTGGAAAGAGGAAAAGGTGGGGTGGGGTCGGGTGGACAAAAAAGACCCCCCCTTTTTTTAATTCACAGGAAATAACCAGCCTGCTTTAAAGCCCTACATGGCATCGGACCAGGTTATTTACGGGACCGTCTGCTGCCCCATGAATCCCAGCGGCCGGTTAGGGCCCACAGAGTCGGCCTTCTCCAGGTCCCGTCAGCCAGACAGTGTCGCCTGGCAGGGCCTAGGGGAAGAGCCTTCTCTGTTGCGGCCCCGGCCCTCTGGAACCAACTCCCCCCGGAGATCCGTGTCGCCCCCACCCTCTCCGCCTTTCGTAGATTGCTTAAAACACACCTCTGCCGGCAGGCCTGGGGCAGTTGACATCTTGCCCCTAGCCAGAGTATGGTTGTGTGTACGTTTGATGGATGACTGGTTTTTTTTTAATTCAGGGGTTTTTTATATATGTATTTTTATGTAGATTTCTATTCATGCTGTGAGCCGCCCTGAGTTCCTGGAATAGGGCGGCATAGACATTAAAATAAATAAATAAATAAATTCCATTGATTTATTTATTCCATTGGAAGCGATTTAGGTCGCCCGTGGTTAATATATCACAGCATTTATTGGCTTCCCTCGGTTTCTGTTGTTTATTTATTTATTTTTTAAACTCGGCTGGTTATTGACCTAATACTCTTAATTGATTGGAAGGCATTTCTGTTTCTTTGTTCCTATCCTGCCTTTACAGCCAGTCCTCAGCTTACAACGATTCATTTAAGGACCGTTTGAGGTTACAGCGGCACTGGAAAAAGTGGCTTATGACCATTTTTCACACTTACGACCGTTGCGGCATTTCCCTCCCCCCCAATTAGTGTATATTCAAAGTGACAATATAGTTTCTATTCTATTCTATTCTATTCTATTCTATTCCATCCCATAATTCTATTCTTTTTTCTATTCTATTCTATTCTATTCTATTCTATTCTATTCTATTCTATTCTATTCTATTCTTTTTTCTATTCTATTCTATTCTATTCCATTCTTTCTATATTCTATTCTATTCTATTCTATTCTTTCTATATTCTGTTCTATTCTAGTCTATTATATTCCTTATTTTAATTCTATTCTTTCTACTATTCTATTCTAGATTCTATTCTATTCCTTATTTTAATTCTATTCTATTTATTCTTTTCTATTTTAGTCTATTCTATTCCTTATTTTAATTCTATTCTATTTATTCTATTCTATTCTATTTTATTCTATTCTATTCTTTATTTTAATTCTATTCTATTCTATTCTATTCTGTTCTGTTCTGTTCTGTTCTATTCTATTCCATTCTATTCTATTCTATTCTATTCTATTCTATTCTATTCTATTCTATTCTATTCTATTCTATTCTATTCTATTCTATTCCATTCTATATTCTGTTCTATTCTATATTCTGTTCTATTCTATTCTATTCTATTCCTTATTTTAATTCTATTCTTTCTACTATTCTATTCTAGATTCTATTCTATTCCTAATTTTAATTCTATTCTATTTCTTCTATTCTATTTTCTTCTATTCTATTCCTTATTTTAATTCTATTCTATTTATTCTATTCTATTCTATTCTATTCTATTCTATTCTATTCTATTCCTTATTTCTATTCTATTCTATTATATTCTTATTCTATTCTATTTTGTTCTATTCTATTCCTTATTTTAATTCTATTCTATCCTATCCTATCCTATCCTATCCTATCCTATCCTATCCTATCCTATCCTATCCTATCCTATCCTATTTATTCCTTATTTTAATTCTATTCTATTCTATTCTATTCCATATAGGTCACAAAAGGGGCAAAACTCACTTACTAACTGACTTGGCTGACAATGGAAATTTTGGGGTGCATTATCATCATAAGGCGAGGGCTCCCTGTATTATTTTTAAAAATAACTCAAGATGGCCAACCTCTCCTAAGCAACTTCCTTCCCCTCCTATTTTTCCCACAGCCACAACCTTGTGCTGCCCAAATCAAATAATTTGACTTGGGGGACCCTAGGAAAAGGATTTTAAATTTTTAAGGGGAGGCCAGGGAACCCAGGCCCCACTTAGGAACCAAAACAAGGGGCCCCTCCCCTGCCTCTATTACATAATAATAATAATAGTAGTAGTAGTAGTAATAGTAGTAGTAGTAATAATAATAATAATAAAGTTGGAAGGGACCTTGGAGATCATCTAGTCCAACCCCCTGCTCAGGCAGGAAACCCTGTACCATTTCATTTCTGACTTAGCTCCCCGTCTCGAGAACTGTGGATACAGTTTCCTTTGGAGAAAAATCTTCCAGTTTTGGGTTCTGCATGCTGATCACCCACTTCTCTGTCAGCAGGTTGGGGGGGGCGGGCTGGGGTTGGGGGGGTGTTTGCCCCTCTTCTTGTTCCCTCTGAAAAAGGGGATAGCAGATAGACTGCCTCCGGAGAGGGAGGTTTTACTGATGACCAGGGGGCCTACAGCTAAGAAGGGGGTGCCCCATCTCTTTTTCTCTTGGTAAAGGGGACATGCCTGAGCAGGGGGGTTGGACTAGATGACCTCAAAGGTCCCTTCCAACATTATTATTATTATTATTATTATTATTATTATTATTATTATTATTATTATTATTATTATTATTATTATTATTATTATTATTGTCTGGGAGGACCTGGGAGGCCTTCCCTGAGGGTCCTCCAGGGGGAGGGGTCCCAGAAGACCAAATATGGAAGCCACTCTATTCCTTGGTGACCCAAGGACTGGCGTGGGGGGGGTTGGGGGAGGCTCGTATCCTATGCAGGGAGAGGCACCCCCACGTCCTGGCGTGTGCTTGAAGCTGTTCAGTAGAACCTCCCCATCTGGAGGCAGTCTACCTTAAGAGTCCTAAAATCTGAAGACTAGAAGGGTCCTTGGAGGTCTTCTAGCCCACCCTGTGTGCCAAAGGCAAGGGCGGGAATAGGGGAACCCACCAGGATGCAGCCCCACCCTGTGGGCTGCCCCTCTTTGCAGGGGGGAAAAAAGAGGGGCTGTCTGTGGCTGGTGTGGGAGGGGGACAGCAGTATCCAGTGCACGGAGAGGGGTCCCCCTCCCTCCCCCCTTGCAATGCCCTTGCCACCTGCCTCAGTAGAACTGCCCCATCCCGAGGCAGTCTATCTTAGGATCCTAGACTCCTAGGACCAGAAGGGAACCTTTAAGGTCTTCTAATCCACCCCCCCCCCGTCCCAAACAAAGGAGGGAACATGGGGAGGGCACCTCTTTCTTAGCCTGCCCCCCCCTTGCCAGCCCCCTGCCCATCAGCGGAACCTCCCCCCTCCGGAGGCAGTCTACCCCACCCAGTGGCCCTTCTGCAGGGGGAACCCAGAAGACGCCCCCCCTCACACACACACACAGCCCCTTCCTCTCTGCGCTGGGGGGCGGGCAGGGGGCGCTGCAGTGGGACTACCCCCGTCCCAAACAAAGGAGGGAACACGCGGAGGGCTGAGCCACGAGCCCCCCCTTTATAGAGAGAAAAAAAGAGGTGGGGGCACCTCTTTCTTAGCCTGCCCCCCCTTGCCAGCCCCCTACCGATCAGCGGAACCTCCCCCCTCCGGAGGCAGTCTACCCGACCCAGTGGCCCTTCTGCAGGGGGAACCCAGAAGAGGGGTGAAGACCCCCTTCGCCCCCCCTCACACACACACAGCCCCTTCCTCTGGGGGGCGGGCAGGGGGCGGTGCAGTGGGACCCCCCCGGCCAGGCGCCTGGAGGGGCAGCAGCAAGTCAAACTCCCCCCCCCACCGGACCCATCCACCCCCCCAGCCCCCAGCCCCCAGCCCCCCCCCCGCCGCCGCCGCAGTTGGAGGCTATATTAGGAAAGTCAGCTCTGCACCAGCGCCGCGCCTTCTATAGCCGGCCGCTGCAGAGTTGGGGCGGAGTAGCCGCGCCCGCTGCGCCTCGCGGGGTCCCCCGGAGAGGTCACCCCCGGCCGGGCAGGGCAGGGGAAGCTTCCCCCGTTTGCAGGCGGCCGGGTGGTCGTCGCCCACCCACCCACTTACCCACCCATCTAAGGAGGGGGGGATCCCCGCGTCGTTGCGCCTTCCCACGAGCAGGTAAGCAAGCGCCGGCCGGGTGGGGAGAGAGGCTGGGGCGCGGAGCCCCCCCCTGGAGACCCCCGATTCTTGAGGAGGAGGAGGAGGAGGAGGAGGAGGAGGGGAGAGGGAGAAACTCGGCCGGACTTTTTTGGCGGCGCCCCCCGGGAATTGGGGGGAGAGGTCTTGTGGGAGCTCCCCATCCGTGCAAAGGGGGAGGGCGAACCCCAATTTCTTCCCGCCGCCCCCCCCTTTGGGGCTTTTACTGGATAGAAAGTGGGGGGGAAGGGAGGGAGGGAGAAACTCTGCCGGACTTTTTTGGCCCGTGGGAATTGGGGGGTGGGGTCTTGTGGTGGGACCCCCCACACCGTCCTCCCCCTTGCAAAGTCAGAGGGGGATCCCCCCCAATTCTTCCAGCTTCTCAGCTTCTAGACTCGGGAGAGGAAGGGAGGAGAAAACCATCCCGGACTTTAGATCCGTGGGAATTAGGGTGATCCCTTGGGACCCCTTCCACCCTCCCCCGTGCAAAGTCGGAGGGGGACCCCCACCCCCCAAATTTCCCCCCTCTTTGGAGCCTTTGCTGGATAAAGGTGGGGGGGCGGGACGGGGGAACTCTCCTGGACTTCGGAGTAATCGGTAGAGTCCCCAACTTCAAAAGGGGTAACCGTGTGCACCAAACCCAAGTAGCCCCCCCTTTCCCTTCTCTGCCCCCCCACCCCACGCACCTCATCTCTAAACAAACCAGCATCAAAGGAACGTTTAGCAATCTAGGTTTGGTTTCCAGTGGAATCCTTTGAAAAGGAAAGGTGAGTGTGTGTGTGTGGGGGGAAAGATCCGTCAATCGGCATTATAAGAGTTTGGGAATGGAACCGCCATGTCCCAGCGCAGTCTATCAGGGAAGGCCCGAAAAGGTAGGTGTCATCCCTTTTAAAGCAGCACCCCCCCCCAAAAAATCGTCCCCCTGCCAATTCTGTTGAACTCGCCCTCGCCCCCTCGCCGCCCCCTCCCCGAATAACTTCAGGTCTTGTTTTGAGCTTTCTTAGATTTTTGCCCGTTGTCGTGATTCGCACTCGGGGCTGGTCTCATAAGTTTCTCGGGCAAATGCTCCAACACTGGAAGTTTTTAAGAAGAGAATGGACAGCCATTTGTCCAAAATGGTATAGGGTTTCCTGCCTGAGCAGGGGGTTGGACTAGATGACCTCCAAGGTCCCTTCCATCATCATCATCATCATCATCATCATTATTATTATTAAAGCTACTGAGCAATTTTTGGTAAAAAAAAAATCCATACGGTTCGAAGTTTTGGCCTCAAGAGTAACCAAGTTGAAGGGGACCTTAAGAGGTCTTCTAGTCCAACCCCTTGTTCAAGCCCAGAGGTGACCCTGAGCCTTTCCGTCCTCCTTTTTAAAAAAAAAGTGGGGTATGGTGTTGTGGCCTCGTAGGGCACTGTAAATCCCGGTTCCTAGTCTTGGGAAGGTCAGACTAGATGACCTCTCCCCCAAGGTCACTTCTTGACTCCTATTTTCTCAGATGACTGTCTCGGCCCGGTTGCCACCCACTTGAAAGGCTATCCAGGTTCATCCTTGGCTTTACAGCCACGACTGACCCCCAAATTTCTGTCGTTCAGCGAGGCAGCTAAGCGAGTTGGGCTCCGTTTTACGACCTTCCTTCCACCGTTGTTAAGTGAAACCGTGGCGTTGTTACGTTAGTAACACAGTCGTTAAAACGAATCTGGCTTCTGAATTGGCTTTGCTCGCAAAAGGAGATCACGTCACACACACACACACACACACACCCCGGGACGCTGTGACCGTCACAAATGGCAGTCAGTTGCCAAGCATCCGACTTTGGATCACGTGACCACGGGGGATTGCTGTGAGGGTCGTTAAGTCTGAAAAACGGTCGTAAGTCATTTTTTTTCCCAGCACGGCCATCGCTTCAGTCACTAAATGAACGGCCGTAAGTAGAAGACCACCTGTATTTGTGGGGTGCCCGGCACGGTGGCCCCGTTTGGAATCCGGTGCCTGGCAGAGGGAGATTTATACAAGGAACCTCCTTTAAAAACATTTTAATATCTGAGCTGGAGTTTTTTGGGGGGAGGGAGGGGGGGTTGGTAATGGTTCTAGCTTAGCAAGGACGAAAAAATTAGGGGTAACTCAACAAAATTGCGCCAGGAAGAATGCGAAGAAGCAGGCACGCTGCGGAACATGCCAAAACGCAGAACGACAAAGTTAATCCTGCGGAACTCACTGCCACGTGATGGATCAGTGGGCAGCAGATTGCATACTTTGCAAGGATGTGGGAGATTCCAGAGAGGGGATGATCACAGCTCCCAACCAGGGTCCGAGCGAGGGGAGGCGTTGAGCTCCTGCCCTCC
This sequence comes from Bothrops alternatus, assembly GCA_034064705.1. Taxonomy (NCBI): domain Eukaryota; kingdom Metazoa; phylum Chordata; class Lepidosauria; order Squamata; family Viperidae; genus Bothrops; species Bothrops alternatus. The sequence goes on along the minus strand of JARGCV010001184.1, from coordinate 12,152 downwards.
GATGCCCTTGCCAATCCGGTGTCCCATAAGCCCTTTTGAATGATTGGTTGTAAACGTTGCATATACTTTTTTCCGAGCCAGGATTTTCTGAGCCATCTCTTTGGCCAAGATTGGGGCAGGATGCTGGGTGAATTTTTTTTAAAACTCCTCCTGCTGTGTTCTTGTGATCTTCAGTTCCAAGGGTCCTACCTGTGCCCAATTGGCAGTTGGCCCAAATCATTGCCAGTTTACTAAAATAGAATAGAATAGAATAGAATAGAATTTGGAATAGAATTTGGAATAGAATAGAACAAAATAAAATAGAATAGAATATGGAAAGAATAGAATAGAATAGAATAGAATAGAGTGGAGTGGAGTAGAGTAGAGTAGAGTAGAAAATGAATAGAACAGAACAAAGAATAGAATAGAATAGAATAGAATAGAATAGAATAGAATAGAATAGAATAGAATAGAATAGAATAGAATAGAAAAAACAATAGAATAGAATAGAATACAGAATGGATATATAGAGTAGAAATAGAATAGAATAGAATAGAATAGAATAGAATAGAATAGAATAGAATAGAATAGAATAGAATAGAATAGAATAGAATAGAAAAAACAATAGAATAGAATAGAATACAGAATGGATATATAGAGTAGAAATAGAATAGAATAGAATAGAATAGAATAGAATAGAATAGAATAGAATAGAATAGAATAGAATAGAAAAAATAAAATAGAATAGAAAAAAGAATAGAATAGAATAGAATAGAATAGACTATAAAATGAATAGAACAGAAAAAACAATAGAATAGAATAGAAAATGAATAGAATAGAAACAGAACAGGATAGAAAATGATTAGATTAGACTAGATTAGATTAGATTAGATTAGATTAGATTTCAGACAAATTTCTGTCCAATCTCTTCTTAAATACTTCCAGTTTTGGAGCATTCACAACTTCTGGAGGCAGGTGGTTCCCAGAATTCACCCAGCCAGCGTGGGGGATTCTGGGAGTTGAAGTCCATAGGTCTTAAAAGTTGCCGACGGTGGCCAGCCCTGATTGAATGGCAGGGTTCCCACCGCAATGAAAACGCGGAGATTAATCATCCTTTTAATCTGGAACTCACCTGCTGGGAAAGAATAGAGCAGGGTCAAAAAAAAAAAAAGAAAAAAAATAGAAAAAGCTTGAGAGGAAAAACGAGGCCGATGGAGGAGGAAAACAGCAGCCTTGGAGACTGGGAAGGGAAGGCGAAAGGAGAGCAAATTTAATCAAACTGCCATTCTCTGTTGTGACGTCCAACGGGACGGCTGTGGACCAATTCCCTGGCTGACATTGTCTCTTTCCGCCCCCCCTTACCCCCCCCACCCCAGGTCCCCCGCCATGAGTCGTCGGGTGGTTCGCCAAAGCAAGTTCCGGCATGTCTTCGGGCAGCCGGTCAAGGCCGACCAGATGTATGAGGACATTCGCGTCTCCAAAGTGACCTGGGACAGTTCCTTCTGCGTTGTCAACCCCAAGTTCCTGGCCATCATTGTGGAATCGGGAGGAGGTGGTGCCTTTATGGTCCTGCCCTTGAGCAAGGTAAGTGGCCTTGGGGGGGGAGGGGGCATCTGTCCCCAAAGGCGGGAGCCATGGGGAGGAGCAGCATTGAAGTCTCCCAAGGCTTTTGACTTCCGCACTCAAGGTGTTTCCGTAACTATTCACAACAGCCCTGCGAGGGAGAGAATTCCCTTGGCCTATATAAGCAATGCAGACGCCAGCCATCGCAAAAGGCAAAACCAGCAATCGAGCCTTCTGCGAGGGCATCTTGGCACTTCCCCTGGCAGGCTCTGTGGATTGCTACAATCCAGGCCTGCTTCATTCGCACTCGGGGCCCGGTGGCTACAAGGCTACGGTACAGGGCTACAGCACAGGCCTGAATGAGTGAAATGAACCCCTGAAACCATGCTAAAAACAATTTAAAACGATTTGACTTCTGAGATGATCCACAGCCACCTTTGGAGAAGGACGCAGAGAAAGGGATGAAGGAGAGTATGAAAGATAAGGCAAGGCAAGGCAAGGCAAGGCAAGACAAGACAAGACAAGACAAGACAAGACAAGACAAGATAAGATAAGATAAGATAACCTTTATTGTCATTTTTTAGGACGCAGAGAAAGGGATGAAGGAGAATATGAAGGATATTCAAAGGGATGAGAAATTAAGGCTGAGGAATGGAAAGAATCGAGCTGGATGCATTTAATCTTGGGAAAAGGTGATGGAAGAGGAGATGAAAGGACTTGATCAACAGCTGATGGACGTCAATAGAAGAAGGTTGAGTCGTGTCTTTGTCTCCTCTGGCTCCAGAGTTCAAGATGAGGGTTCATGGATTGGATTAAGATAATGTTTCTCAACCTCAACAACGATGGGTTAGTTAACCGGATTGGATTTTTGATTCTGGACAAGCAATGTAATTTTGGGGTCTCTTTTCTGGAGAAGTTTGAAGGTACCCAAAGGGTTCAACCAAACCCAAGTCAATCTTTGGGGCCTTCGACCTGCTCACTTACTTCCGGAAGTTCTTGGTGACTTTGCTTCTCTCTTGTGGCCTGTTGACAATTTTTTCTCTGTGGGCTTCAGCGGGAAAAGGTATCTCTGGGATGGTGGAAGATGGGCCACTTTGCCCCATCTTTCCTAGAGAAGCTTGACATGCTGCTTGGGGGGGCAGGAATGTGGGTGAAAAGCTGGAGAGATGTCTCCTCAACCTCTGCTTCCAGGAACGGTAGCCTGGCATGTTCTGGGATCTTCACTTGGATGTTCTTGCTAATCCGATGTTTCTCAACCTCAGCAATTTGATGATGGGTGGACTTCAACTCCCAGAATTCTGGGAGTTGAAGTCTTTCCCCTCCCCCCATCGTCAAGTTGCTGAGGTCGAGAAACATGATCTTAATCCAATCTGTTATCCCACATCTTGAACTCTGGAGCCAGAGGAGACAAAGACACGACTCAACCTTCTTCTGTTGACGTCCATCAGCTGTTGATCCAGTCCTTTCATCTGCTCTTCCATCATCTTTCCCCAAGATTAAATGCACCCAGCTCGATTCCTTCCATTCCTTCTCTTAGCCTTAATTTCTCATCCCTTTGAATATCCTTAATACTCTCCTTCATCCCTTTCTCTGCGTCCTTCTCAAAAGGTGGCTGTTGATCAGGGGTTCATTTCACTCGTTCAGGCCTGTACTGTAGCCTTGTAGCCGGTGACCAAGTCCTTCCATCTCCCCTTCCATCATCTTTTCTCAAGGGTGGATGCACCCAGCTCGACGCCTTCCATTTCTCTGCCTAGCCTTAATTTCTCATCTCCTGGACATCCATGATACTCTCCTTCATCCCTTTCTCTGCGTCCCTCTCAAAAGTTGGCTCTTGAGACGAAGGTGAACCAAATGGAAAAATGGATGATGACGTTATCCATTCAGTCGTATCCGATTCTTGGTGAGTCTGTGGGCCAGGTCTCTCCCCATCTTCTGACCTTGCACTTGACTACTCCTTTGAGTAAAACGGAGCATTTGTCTCCTCTGATTTGGAGACGTAGTGGAAAAGTCCCCAAACTGAGAGAATCCAGCCCTTTCTTTTCTTCAAAAAATTGGCAGGAGCCCACTTTGCACGGAGCAGAACGAAGGAGAAAGTCTCGCTTAGAAAATTACGCGGAGGTGGTTTGAGTGTGTGTGCGTGCGTGCGCGTCTGTATATAACGGACTGCAGTCAGGAGCGAGAAATTGGTTCCCAACCGATCAGGAAATGGAGGAACAGCGAGCGGAAGTGGTATCCCTGGAAAGGAGAGGAGATGCTGCAGTTGAAATGTGGATTTGTTCCTTTGACGCACAAAGGTGCCAGATCTCAGTGTTATTTTCACAAGCTGATCCCTGTCCCCCCCCCTCCAAAAAAAGCAGGGCTAAGAGAGCAGAACAGAACAGAACAGAACAGAATATCAGAGTTGGGTGGGACCTTGAAGGTCTTCTAGTCCAGAGGCCCCCAACCTTTCAGGCAACAGGGACCACCGGTTACGTGGAGAGAGGTTATTCCGTGGACTGGAGGGTGCGTGGTTTTGCGTGCTGCCTGCGTCCGGCGGAGGGGGCTTCCCTTGTTTGTGCGGACCGGTTCCTGGAATGTCGCGGCCCGCTACTGGTCCACGGCCTGGGGGTTGGGGACCCGTGTTCTAATCCCACCCCTTGCTCAGGCACCCAAACTGCAACCCAAAACCCACTTATTTATCGCCAAGTGCCAGGGCCTCATCAGCATTGTGGTGCCCTGGGGGGGCGGGGCAGGGAGGCGCCTCTGAGTGCCGCCTCTGGCACGCAAAAACCGGGGTCGCAAAAATGGGCCACCGTGCTGCAAGGCGCAAAAACGGCCGCCACCGCATCACAGGGTGCAGAGACAAGGCACTGCACCACCCAAGAACGGGCCAGGGCTAGTGAGTATCACGCAGACACTAGCCACGCCCCCTTTGCAGTGCGTGCGTGCTCGTGGCCCCGTGCGTGCACATGCACATATGTAAAATGCTTCCCCCTCTCTTTTCTTCCAGTCCACCAATCGACAGTGGTTGGTGACCTCTGCTCTACCACCTCTACTCCAGCTTGCTAGTCGGCCGCTTTGCCTCCTTCGTGCTGGGCGGGGCTCCTGCTCCGGGTGGCTGATGGACCTGCTGCTGGCACCAGTGGCACCCAGGCCAACAGAGAGGGCTCTGAGTGCCGCCACTGGCACGCGTGCCATAGGTTCGCCACCACTGCCCTATGCCATTTCAGACAAATGGTTGTCCAATCTCTTCTTAAGGAGGAGGAGGAGGAGGAGGAGGAGGAGGAGGAGGAGGAGGAGGAGGAGGAGGAGGAGGAGGAGAAAGGGACTGTGGGGTCCTTGGTGTTCTCTGAACTTGGCTGAGTTTTCTTGCAGACATTTCATGACCCAACTAGGTAACATCACCAGTGCTGGGAGGAATGGAAGGAGGAGGAGGAGGAGGAGGAGGAGGAGGAGGAGGAGGAGGAGGAGGAGGAGGAAGAGGAGAAAAGACTGTGGTGTCCTGGGTCCTCTCTAAGCTTGGTGGTTCTCTTGCAGACATTTCATGACCCAACTAGGTAATAGCATCAGTGCTAGAAAGGAGGGGGGTTGAAAGAGAGAGGAGGTGGAGGTGGTGGTGGAGGAGAACAACAGAGTCGGAAGGGGCCTTGGAGGTCTTCTAGTCCAACCCCCTGCTTTATACCACTTTCAGACAAAGTGGTCCCTTCTGGAAAACCTCCAGTGATGGAGCAGCTACAACTTCCGGAGGCAAGGAGTTCCACTGGTTGAATCCGCATTTTTGAATCCACATTTTGGAAATGTGGTTATGGTTTAAAATTCTAGGGAAATCCGGGGTGATTCAAAACAGGAAGGCAGTCCTCTAGGTGCGACGCGACTGAGATCGGAAAATTCCGTTGCTAAGCAAGGCGATCGCTAAGTGAGCCCTGCCTGGTTTTTACGACCTTCTTGCCCGCGGCTGTTGAGCAAATCCCTGCAGCTGTTTAGTGGGTCGCCCGGTCGTTCAGCGGATCCAACTTCTCCGTGGTGAATTTGCTCATGGGAAGCCGTTGGGAACGTCACGAATAGTGACCACCTGGCCCCAGGATGCTGCGACCGTCGTAAGTACGTGCCAGTTGCCGAGCGCCCAATTTTTTTTATTTTTTATTTTTTTTAATTATAAAAATTCTTTTATTAAAAACAATCAGCATTGGACATAAAAACATATTATGCAGCGATCATCATGGCACCTGGTATACAATACTAAGTATTAGTCTTTGAAAACGTCTGAATTAGTAGGCCTTTTTCCCCCCCTCCTCGCGTCCAGCCTCAACTATACTCCTGTTACATTTTATTTTGATTGGTGTTTCTCTTATCTGTTTCAATATTAATGTGATCAACATTAAACATAAGATCCTATTGCTAAGCAATCCTCCTAGACCATAGCATACAACATTAGGTATTAATCTTTGTAAACATCTGTTTTAGTAAACGTTCTTCCCTCCTCCCTTGCATCTTCAAGTATACTCCGAATACATTTTGTTTGATTGGTGTTTCTCTTATATATGGTCTATCTACTGTTTCTAGTCTATCGCATATTGTGCGTTTGCGCTTCTGAATTGACTTCATCCCATTACTAGTGCAAACTTTTATAGTCCCTAACCGGAGATCCTGAGGTGAAAGTTTCATATCCTGAGGTAGAGATTCAGTCTGCTTTAACAATATTAAAGCAAACAACGTTAGTCATAAGGTTATGTTAAGAGGCATTAGTTATAGAACATATACATTCAACATTGGGGGTTAGTTTTTGTAAACATTTGATTTGTTAACCCTTCTTCCCTCCTCCCATCGAGCCCTAGCTAAACGCCAGCTGTATTCTGTTTGATTGGTGTCTCTCTTGGATATAGTCTATCCACTGTTTCCAGTCCATCACAAATTGTTCATTGGAGCGATTTTTCAAATATGCTGATATTTTTGCCATTTCCGCCAGATTTGTTACTTTCACAGTCCATTCTTCAATAGGCGGTATTTCCGGATTCTTCCAGTACTGTCGAGCGCCCAATTTTTGATCGTGTGACCCTGGGAATGCTGTGATTTTTCTAAGGGCGGGCGGTGCTTTCTTCAGTGCTTTGTCACTTGGAATGGTCGCTAAACAAATATTAATATTATTAATATTAATATTGATTAATATTACTGTTAATATGATTAATAATATTATTAATATTGATATTGATATTAATAGTAATCATAAAATAGTGATCGTAAATGCGGTTAGTCGCTGGTCTCCTGGCAGCTTGAATCATGTCAATCACTCCTGACGTCAGGGCGCGGCGTTCAAGCGCCAGGTGGCCAATTGGAGCCATTGGGGGGGTCTGGATGTTGTAGAGCCCCTTGGGTTAAACCAGCGGTTCTCAACCTTTTGCAGGCTGCGACCCCGACCTGCGCCGCGCATGCGCGGCGCGATGGCACGCATCGTACATGCACAGCGTGCGCACGACGGCCCACATCGCGCATGTGTGTCGCGACGGCCCGCATCGCGCATGCGTGTCGCGACGGCCCGCATCGCGCATGGTGGACTGCGGTGTTTGGCGACCCCCGTGAAATGGTCAGTTCGACCCCAAATGGGGTCGCGACCCATAGGTTGAGAACCGCTGTGTTAAACATATGCGACTGTCGGGAATCCGCCACAGAGAAGTTGTGGAAAGGCTCACTAGGTCTGCAAACCACGGTTGTCTCGGCCAGTGAGGTGCAATGGATATTAACTCTGCCTGTTCCTGTAGTATCTTCCTGGTAACTGCTAGAATCAGAGGGAGAGAAGGAAATTAAAAATTAAATTAAATTAAATATTAAATTATTAAAGGCGTACAATAGGCCCTGTGGCCATGGGCTGCGTAGAGCGTCCGTCCCCCTCCGCCTCCCCGAGAGGGGAAGTGTGAAAATCTGGGAAGTTGGGCGTTCTCCGGCGAGGCAAACAGGTCTATGATCGGATGGCCAAACCTGTCTGTGATCTCCGTGAAGAGATCCGGGTGCAGCCGCCACTCTGAATGGCAGCAGGGGGTTGGACTTGATGACCTCCAAGTTCCCTTCCAACTATTATTATTATTATTATTATTATTGTTGTTGTTGTTGTTGTTGTTATTGTTGTTGTTGTTGTTGTTATTGTTATTGTTATTGTTATTAATAATAATAATGTTATTGTTATTGTTATTGTTATTGTTATTATTACTGATATTAATATTAATATTACTGATATTAATATAATCAACATCAACATTAATATTAACGTTAATGTTAACATTAACGTTAATATTAATATTATTGATGATGATGATGATGATGATGATGGAAGGCACCTTGGAGGTCATCTAGTCCAACCCCCTGCTCAGGCAGAAAATGGACGTAAATCGAGGACTACCTGCATTGAGTAAAACTACAGGTGATCCTTGCCTTATAAGAGTTCATTTAGTGACCACTCAAAGTTACAACGGCAGTGAACAAGGGGACTTATGGATGTTTTTCACACTGACGACCCCAGTGTGATGCTGGAAACTGACTTGTACTTAGGATGGTTTATTTATTTATTTATTTTATTTATTTCTTAAACTTATATGCCGCCCTTCTCCCAAGACTCAGGGCGGCTCACAACAACAATACAAGTATAAAAAACATAACATAAAATCAATTAAAATTACTAATTTATACTTAGTATAAAAACTAAGTAATTTATTTCACTCACACAACACAGTGTTGCAGTGTCCCAGGGTCACGTGATCAAAATTCAGACAATTGGCAACTGACTCGTATTTATGACGGTTGCACTATCCCAGGTCATGTGATCCCCTTTTGCGCCCACGCAATGCCACCCCAGCTTTCTCCGGCCACGATACGTGGAATGGATCCATATTTATGTAGGAGGAACAATCCCTTAGATAGGAGCCAGCCGTGTGCTGCAGCTGCCAAAAAAACCAACACAGTTCTAGGGTGCATTAACAGAGGGAGAGAATCAAGATCACGTGAAGGGTTAATACCACTTTACAAGGCCTTGGTAAGGCCACACTTGGAATAAGGGCCTCCAGTTTTGGTCACCACGATGTCAAAAAGATGTTTAGAAAGAGTACAGAAAAGAGCAACCAGATCTTAATTTTGGGGAAACACGGTATGGGAGATCAAGTGTAGTGCAGGATTATAATAATAATAAAGTTGGAAGGGACCTTGGAGGTCATCTAGTCCAACCCCTGCTCATGCAGGGAGCCCTATAGTACCATTTCAGACAAATGGCTGTCCAGTCTCTTCTTAAAAACTTACAGTGTTGGAGCATTCACCGCTTCTGGAGACAGGTTGTTAATACTAATAATAATGTTCGAAGGAACCTTGGAGGTCATCTAGTCCAACCCCCTGCTCAGGCAGGAAATCCTAGAGACCATTTCAGACAAATGGCTGTCCAGTCTCTTCTCAAAAACTTCCAGTGTTGAAGAATTCACCATTTCTGGAGGCAAGGAGTTCCACTGGTTAATTGTTCTCACTGTCAGGAAGTTTCTCCTTAGTTCTAGGTTGCTTCTCTCCTTGGTGAGTTTCCATCCATCTGGCTTCCTCATGGACTTTCCTTGTTGGAAGACGGCAAATGGGGGATCACCTGACTCCAGGTCACCTGGGTTAAAAAAAAAACACACAGAAAAATTGGGGAAAAAACATGGGGATGATGGAACGGTTGCAAGTGTGAAAACTGGACATAATTCACTCCCCCCCCGGTTCTGTTGAAAGTTTGAACGGTTACTAAACGGATTGTTTTATGTTCAGGATCCCCTGTGCAATATTTTTCCTGGTGCCTTTTTCTGCCAATTCATATTTAATTGGCAATCCACCCTGTTTGGCAGCCATCCTTCCTCCTGAACCTGGCTCTTTGACGTCCGTTTCCCAAGGGATTCTTTCCCTCGGATGGAGGTTATTTATTGGGAAGGTTAGCTTAAATCACTTTTGGGGACACTTCTCCTCGGAACACGCTTAGTGTGGCCGACGTAAACCGATCCGTCACTTTTGCAGGGAGGAAAAAAACGTCGGGGCTGGGGATCGCGTTTCCCGTCCCGACACCTAACGTGGTCGCTATCCTTGGGCTTTTCGTGGGTTGTGTGAATGCAGCCTTCATCGGAGTTGGCTTCTTAATGCCTCCAGCTGTTGGGACCAGGCCCCGTCCTCCGTCCAGTTGGAAACAGAGGTTCAAAGCTCCTTTCCACGCAGGGAGGGCATCGACGTTTGATGGGGCGTCGGTTTTCTCCTTGGGAATTCCTTCATTGGGATATTGTTTTCTGCTTGACTGTTCGACTGGTGTTAATCCTTGCTTATCTGGCTGTTGTTAATTAATGCTTTTAGATACTCTCTGTTTATATATTTAATGGTGGGCAGGGCAAGCCGCGGCATATAAATTAAATAAAATAAATAAATAAATAAATAAATAAATAAATAAATAAATAAATATAAATATAAATAAATAAATAAATAAATATAATCTAGTTGGGCAGTGAAACATCTGCAAGGAAACCACCAAGCTCAGAGGGCAGCCCCACAGTCCTCCTCCTCCTCCTCCTCCATCCTCCTCCTCCTCCTCCATCCTCCTCCTGCTGCTGCTGCTCCTCCCTTCTAGCCCTGATGATGTTCTCTAGCTGGGTTGTGAAAGGTCTGCAAGAAAACCACCCAGCTCAGAGAGCATCAAGCACCGCACAATTTTCCTCCTCCTCCTCCTCCTCCTCCTCCTCCATCCTCCTCCTCCTCCTCCTCCTCCCCCCTTCTAGCCCTGATGATGTTCCCTAGTTGGGTCATGAAATGCTGCAAGAAAACTACCCAGCTCAGAGACCACCAAGGACCCCACAGTCTTCCTCCTCCTCCTCCTCCTCCTCCTCCTCCTCCATCTTCATCTTCCTCCTCCTCCATCCTCCTCCTGCTGCTGCTCCTCCTCCCTTCTAGCCCTGATGATGTTCTCTAGCTGGGTTGTGAAAGGTCTGCAAGAAAACCACCCAGCTCAGAGAGCATCAAGCACCGCACAATTTTCCTCCTCCTCCTCCTCCTCCATCCTCCTCCTCCTCCCCCCTTCTAGCCCTGATGATGTTCCCTAGTTGGGTCGTGAAATGCTGCAAGAAAACTACCCAGCTCAGAGACCACCAAGGACCCCACAGTGTTCCTCCTCCTCCTCCTCCTCCTCCTCCTCCATCTTCATCTTCCTCCTCCTCCATCCTCCTCCTGCTGCTGCTCTTCCTCCCTTCTAGCCCTGATGATGTTCTCTAGATGGGTTGTGAAAGGTCTGCAAGAAAACCACCCAGCTCAGAGAGCATCAAGCACCACACAATTTTCCTCCTCCTCCTCCTCCTCCTCCTCCTCCTCCTCCTCCTCCTCCTCCTCCTCCTCCTCCTCCCCCCTTCTAGCCCTGATGATGTCCCCTAGTTGGGTCGTGAGACGCCTGCAAGAAGACCACCCAGCTCAGAGAGCACCAAGAACTCCCACCAGGCAAAGTATGACACGGCCAGTACATTAAATCCAAAACAGCCGGCCAAGCGCATGACCACAAGACCTGACAATGTCAAAAGCCCTGAAGGACACCCTGCTATTTCCTCGCTTTGTTAAACCACCCATTTCACATCGTTTCTGCCATGACACCACGATGCGCACGACATCCCTCCAGATAGCCGAGGCAGGACACCGAGTTCAGGAGGCGTGACGAATTGCTCGCATCTCCAGCAAAAAGATGGACATGCCCCATTGGACTATTGCTGCCCACACGTCCTGCCATCTAAGGACAATTTCCAGGTGGCCTGGATGGACCTCCAGGAGGAAAAAAACGGTGTTTTGCAAAATACCTTGAATCCCAAAGGAAGCAAGAGAGCCAATCAATCAGAATAGAGCTGGAAGGGACATCAGAGGTCTTCTAATCCAACCCCCTGCTCCGGCAGGAGACCCTACCAGGGGTGGGCAACCTTGGCTCTTTTATGACTGGTGGACTTCAACTCCCAGAATTCCTGGGCCAGCCATGCTGAGGGGAAAGGGAGAGGTTTCCAAGCTGAGCCATGCTGGCTCAGGAATTCTGGGAGTTGAAGTCCACGAGTCATGAAGGGGCCAGAGTTCCCCCATGCTGGCTTAGGAATTCTGGGAGTTGAAGTCCACCAGTCATGAAGGGGCCATAGTTCTCCCATGCTGGCTCAGGAATTCTGGGAGTTGAAGTCCACCAGTCATGAAGGGGCCATAGTTCCCCCCATGCTGGCTCAGGAATTCTGGGAGTTGAAGTCCACCAGTCATGAAGGGGCCATAGTTCCCCCATGCTGGCTCAGGAATTCTGGGAGTTGAAGTCCACAAGTCATTAAGGGGGCCATAGTTCCCCCCATGCTGGCTCAGGAATTCTGGGAGTTGAAGTCCACAAGTCATGAAGGGGGCCATAGTTCTCCCATGCTGGCTCAGGAATTCTGGGAGTTGAAGTCCACAAGTCATGAAGGGGGCCATAGTTCTCCCATGCTGGCTCAGGAATTCTGGGAGTTGAAGTCCACCAGTCATGAAGGGGCCATAGTTCCCCCATGCTGGCTCAGGAATTCTGGGAGTTGAAGTCCACCAGTCATGAAGGGGGCCATAGTTCCCCCATGCTGGCTCAGGAATTCTGGGAGTTGAAGTCCTCCAGT
>JARGCV010001182.1:0-45565 GCA_034064705.1 Bothrops alternatus | reverse complement strand
GCAACGGTCGTAAGCGTGGGGAACGGCCATAAGTCACATTTTTTGGGGGGGGGAGAGTCATTGTAACCGAACCGTCACTAAGCGAACTGTTGTAAGTCGAGGAGTATTTGTAATCACTGGAGCCTCTTTTTCTGCCATTGCAGGTGTTGGCCCGGACTACTCCCCCATGGAGACAGATGTGGAGATGTTTCCCGAGGATCTGTAAGTTAGCGGGCTCATCTGTGTGAGTTGCGTTGTTGGGCTGCGTTCACACACAAATGTATTTTGTTTTCCCTGCAAAACGTGGTAATGTTTGGGGACATAGGAGTTGAAGAATTTCTTTCTTTCTTTCTTTCTTTCTTTCTTTCTTTCATTCTTTCTTTCTTTCTTTCTTTCTTTCATTCGTTCTTTCTTTCGTTCTTTCTTTCTCTCTCTCTCCTTTTTCTTTCTCACTCTCTCCTTCCTCCTTCCTTCCTTTCTTTCTTTCTTTCTCTTTCTTTCTTTCTTTCTTTCTTTCTTTCTTTCTTTCTTTCTTTCTTTCTCTCTTTCTCTCTCTCTCTCCTTCCTTTTTCTTTCTTTCTCACTCCTTCCTTTCTTTCTCTTTCTGTCTCTCTCCTCCTTTTTCTTTCTCACTCTCTCCTTCCTCCTTCCTTTATTTTTCTTTCTTTCTTTCTTTCTTTCTTTCTTTCTTTCTTTCTTTCTTTCTTTCTTTCTCTCTTTCTCTCTCTCTCCTTCCCTCCCTCCCTCCCTCTTTCTTTCTTTCCTCCCCTCCTTCCTTTCCTCCCTCTTTCTTTCTTCTTTTATTTCCAACATTAAAATACAAAATTAAGAAAAACAGAAAAACAAACCAACAACAGCCAACACTAACAATAAAAATAAAACGTACAAAAAGAAAATAACCTCAAATATATAATTAACATTATATATTAAATAACCTCAAATATATAATTGACATTAAACACCAAAGGAATTTCTGCAGCGAGATTTACGTGTTGCCTCACATGCTGCGTCCAGGTATCCAAATTTATTGTTTGTTTTATTTGTGGACTAAACGTATTTGCTGCCCGTCTCATTTCGAAGCGATGCTGGGCGGCTTCAGGCAGCCTTAAAAACATTAAGACTGTAAGATATAAATTCCTAAAACAGTAAAAATGGATAAAACCAACCAATTCTGGAAAAATAGGCCTGGACTTAACAATGGTGACGGATCCTCGATTTTTACAATAGTCATAAATCGAGGTGCTCACCTGAGCAACTCAATCTTACAACCTTTCTTACACCAGCTGTTAAGCAAATGCTGCAGTCACAGAGTGAACATGGCGGTCGTTAAGCGAATCCATAGATTCCCAAGGGCTTCCCCCCGAAGCTAATGAAAAAGGCCAGTTTCCAGCAAAAAAATAATGTAAATTACATCATGCGACTGCACAATACTATATGGTTGTGTGAAAAACGGTTGTAGGCCGCTTTTTTTCCGCGTGCTCAATTTTGGGCGTAAAGCGAGGCCTACCTGCGGTTTTTAAACCACTCATTCCAGAGGATTAAATCCCAAAAAATCCAAAAAGGTTTGGATCGGCCTGTCAGCCCGAGAAGAGGAAAAAGAGAAGACAAATGTGGGGATTTGATTGTTTTCTGTTGCCTGGTTTCGGATGTGCGATCTTAATTTATTTATTGTCCATGGTTTAAGGCTGGCTTGTTGTCAGCTGTGAGGGGATTTGAGTGCTTAAATCCAGGTCTTCCCTTTGCACAACCCGTTTCCAAGAAGTTTGAGTCATCGGAGAGCTTTTGATTGCGTCCCTGCAAGGCGATTGAACCCGGGGGGAGGGTGTGTGTGGCGAATTCAAGTTTTGCCCTGAACAATTAGATCAGGGGTCTTCAAATTTGGCCCCTTTAAGACTTGCGGACTTCAACTCCCAGAATTCCTCAGCCAGCGGGGTCCTCAGCCTCGGCCCCTTTAAGACTTGGGGACTTCAACTCCCAGAATTCCTCAGCCAGCGGGGTCCTCAACCTCGGCCACTTTAAGACTTGGGGACTTCAACTCCCAGAATTCCTCAGCCAGCGGGGTCCTCAACCTCGGCCACTTTAAGACTTGGGGACTTCAACTCCCAGAATTCCTCAGCCAGCGGGGTCCTCAACCTCGGCCACTTTTAAGACTTGGGGACTTCAACTCCCAGAATTCCTCAGCCAGCGGGGTCCTCAGCCTTGGCCCCCTTAAGACTTGGGGACTTCAACTCCCAGAATTCCTCAGCCAGCGGGGTCCTCAGCCTCGGCCCCTTTAAGACTTGGGGACTTCAACTCCCAGAATTCCTCAGCCAGCGGGGTCCTCAGCCTCGGCCACTTTAAGACTTGGGGACTTCAACTCCCAGAATTCCTCAGCCTCGGCCACTTTAAGACTTGGGGACTTCAACTCCCAGAATTCCTCAGCCAGCGGTGTCCTCAGCCTCGGCCACTTTAAGACTTGGGGACTTCAACTCCCAGAATTCCTCAGCCAGCGGGGTCCTCAGCCTTGGCCACTTTAAGACTTGGGGACTTCAACTCCCAGAATTCCTCAGCCAGCGGTGTCCTCAGCCTCGGCCCCTTTAAGACTTGGGGACTTCAACTCCCAGAATTCCTCAGCCAGCGGGGTCCTCAACCTCGGCCACTTTAAGACTTGGGGACTTCAACTCCCAGAATTCTGGGAGTTGAAGTCCACAAGTCTTAAAGGGGCCGAGGTTGAGGACCCCTGATATAGATGCTAGGCCGTCCACCAAATACTCGGGGCACATCTTAACGACCAGAATTGAGCCCAAATTTTCCGTTACTAAACAAGTTGATGGGTTGAGTTGGAGTTCATAAAACGGGCCTGGTTGTTTTTTTTGGCAATTTTGTTTTTAATTTTTTTGCCCAAAGCGATTCACTAAGTGAAACAGGCGGTCGTTACATGAATCTGGCCTCCCCCCCCAGTGACTTGATCGTGAGACGTTCCCAAGGAAGGTGGCTGATGACAATCCCAGGAATGCTGTAATTACAGGCCGTCCTCGGCTTTACGACTGTTCATTGCGTGACCGTTCGAAGTTACGACGGCACTGAAGAACGCGATCTATAGCCGTCTTCACACTTAACGACCATGGCAGCGTCCCCGTGGTCACGCGATCCAAATTCAGATGGCTCGTATTTATGAGGGCCGCCGTGTCCTGGGGTCACGTGATCCCCTTTGGTGACCTCCCGACTGGCAAAGTTGATGGGGGAGCCCAATTTGCTTAACAACCGTGTTTCCCTTAGTGACAGAAATTTGGGGGCTCAGTTGTGGCCTGCCTGTATTGCAACAAGTGTGAAGAATGGTTCGAAGTCACTCTTTTCAGTGCCGTCGTAACTTTGAACGGTCACTAAATGAACTGTCATAAATTGAGGACTACCTGTGTTGGAGAAATAAGGGCGGGTTGAGGCCCGGGGTGTGTGTGTGGAAGGATGGAGAGGGAAAGTGTGGAGGTTGAGGAGGCTTTTGTGGGCAAGCTCCCTTCCTCTTCTTGCTCTTTGTGTTTGTGTGTTTGTGTGTTTGGCAGAATGGTTGGGGGGGGTTGCCTGGGGCTTGTATTTGACAGATGGTGCTCCTCCGGGCTCCCTCCCCACCTCCTAATTTGCATGCAGGTGGGGGCAACGGTTGTGGAAGACCCAGAAAAGACCCCCTTTGAACGCCTTCCTTTGTTGTCGGTCTTTGGAACTGAATTGGCCCAGCCAAGCATGCTGGTGGGGAGAGGGGGTTGGGAGCAGAAGCCCCCTCCCCGCTCTCCTCACCACAGACTCTCAATGGAGGAGGAAAGGAGGCCTCTTGAGGGTGGGGGCACACGGAGGCCCAGCCTGGGAGACCGTGAAGGGGTCAGGGGGTGAAGAAAGACCCCACGCCAACAGCAAAAACCGTCTGCTGGACCGACATCCCGGACGATCCCCCGATATTTTAGCAGATCGGCAATAGCTTTGTTGTGACCGCTGGGAGAAGCTGGGGTTGGTATCGCCCGGGCAGCTAAAGGCCCGCTAGACCCACCCACCCTCTGGGAGAGAGGCAAGGAATGCAGTCAGGAGCATGGGGCCCGGAGTCGGTTCCTCTTCTGCAACAAGAGCTGCTGAGGTTGGAAAGGAAGGAACGGGGGGGGGCAGACAGGGAAAGGCAGGGAAACTTGGAAAGATGTGACTATGGGACGGAGCTCAGCCCTGGTCTTGACTGCGACGTTTGAAAAAGGGGGAGGGGGGTCTAAAGGGGAGGGGGCCCTCGGGTTGTCAGGGTCCTGAATTTGGGAATGTATCCGTGGCCGCCGGCGGTAGTCCTCAACCTACAAGCATTCACGGGGTACAACAATCGATCCACGTTTACGGCGGTTGCAGTGTCTCGAGATCATTTGCGACCTGCTCCTGAGGAGCAAAGTCAGTGGGGAAGCCGGATTCACTTAACGACCGTGTTACTAACTTAACAACTGCAGGGATTCACTTAACAACGGTGTCAAGGGAGGTGGTAAAACAGGGCCAAATCCCCCCCCACTTAACTGTCTCGCTTAGCTACAGAAATGTTGGGGCTCAGTTGTGGCTGAGGACTACCTGTATATTTTTAAATCCTAATGTTCGGCTGGGGAATTCCAGAAGTTAAATCCTAATGGTTGGCTGGGGAATTCTGGGAGTTTAAATGCTATGTGTTCGACTGAGGAATTCTGGGAGTTAAATCCTACATATTTGGCTGGGGAATTCTGGGAGTTTAAATCCTAATGTTCGGTTGGGGAATTCTGGGAGTTTAAATCCTATAGATTTGGCTGGGGAATTCTGGGAGTTTAAATCCTAATGTTCAGCTGGGGAATTCTGGGAGTTAAAATCCTACAGATTTGGCTGGGGAATTCTGGGAGTTTAAATCCTAATGTTCGGCTGGGGAATTCTGGGAGTTTAAAATCTTAATGTTTGGTTGGGGAATTCTGGGAGTTTAAATCCAATATATTTGGCTGGGGAATTCTGGAGCCCACAGGTTGGGACCCCTATATATCCTTCCACCCTAACTGCTTTGCCCTTTCCAGCAGGCTTTGTTTGATCTATTGGAGGGGTGGGGGCATCGTCCGAAGCTTGGCAGCCCGGGGGTGGGGGTCCCCCAAGTCTTGACCCACCTGGGAAGCCAGCCACTATCCTGTGGCCCTTGCAGAATGATCTTTGGGGTGGGGGGGGGTCCTTCTGGGGTCTTCTGGAGTCAGAAATCCTAATTCTTGTCTTTCTTTTCCTCCGCAGGGAATCGCTTCCTCTTCGGAGAATCAAGTCCTTACCGGTAAAAGCTGGTGCTCCTTGGCTGAGCCCTCTGGGTGGGGGGTGGGCTTTGGGTGGGGGGCTTTGCAGAGGAAACTTGAGTTGATCTAGCTGGGCTTGGGTCGCCATTGGGGGGCTGGGTGACGCCGGTCTCTGGGCTAGTTCGACATCGGGGTACACGGGGGACGAGGCCTCCACGCGAGGCTCGGCCCTTCACCCCGAGGGTCCCTAGCCCCTGTTCTGCGGACCAGCCCCGATCCACGCAACCCAACGAAGCCCCACCCACGGGATGCAGGCCACACGTGACAACCGTGGCTTCTCCCCACGGAACCGGTCCCCGGTGCCCCCAGAGGTTGGGGGGCCACTGCTTCGCCCTGTGGCCGGGAGCCGTCTAGCCTGATGCTGTCCACGCGCCTTCGATGTCTTTGGGACGTCTGCTGGATCTCTGGGTCCCTGGGAAGCTGGTGGAGGCCCTGGGTTCGGATTCTGGGGAGGAAAATGGGGCTGCCGAACGGTCGGCTAGGGGGAGCTTGCAGTGCCCCCTGTTTTCTTAGCGGCGGGAAATTTTCTCCGGGCAGTCCTCGCCTGACGACCATTAGTGAGCCCCAAGTTTATGCTGCGAAGCGGGACGTGGGCTCCGTGAAGTTTGCCCCCCCATTTTACGACCCTCCTTGCCACGGCCGTTCAGCGGTTCTTAAGTGAGCCACACGGCCATGAAGTGAATCCAGCGTCCCCCCCTTTGACTTTGCTTGTTGGAAGGTCGCAAAAGGGGATCATGTGACCGCTCCCCCACCAGGACGCTGTGACCGTCGTAAGGGTGAACCACTAACGACCGAGCAGCTGAGTGTGGATCGTAGGTGACCCTGGGGATGCGGCAACGGCTGTAACTGGGAAATGGCCCTGTGCCTCTTTTCAGTGCCCGTTGTAACTTGGAGCGGTCACTCAACGAAGTGTGGGAAGCTGAGGACGACCTGGCCTACCAATCTCCCTGCCTGGAGCAGCGAGTCCCCCGAGCAGGTCCTGGCCTGGGAGCGTTTCTGGCCCTCTCGGAAGGCCGCCCTGCTCGGCTTGAGGAGAGCAAAGGACACTGGGGCACAGCACGGCTGGTCTGGGGGCCTTTTTGGCTCCGGGCCAACCCTGGACCCCAGGCAGAGCTCCTCCTGCTCCTCCTGCTCCTCTCCTGCCTCTGCCTCCCTCACCTCCTGCTCTCTCCCCAGGTGAGGCTCCTGGGCTCCAGCCCCGTCCTCAGGAACATTTCCCATTGCAAGCAGTGCAACGGCCCCGGGCAGAAGCCCCCGGCTGCCCCCCAAAGCAAGACGGAACATGTAAGTGAAGGTCCCTGGCCCTGGTCCCTGGCCCTCCCCTCCCCTGCCCTGCCCTGCCCTTCCCTTCCCTTCTCTCTCCTTCCCCTTCTCCTTCTCCTTCTCCTTCTCCTTTCCTTTCCTTTCCTTTCCCTTTCCCTTCTCCTTCTCCTTCTCCTTCTCCTTTCCTTTCCTTTCCTTTCCTTTCCCTTTCCCTTCCCTTCCCTTCCCTTCCCTTTGCTTTCCTTCCTTTCCTTCCCTCCCTCCCTCCTTCCCTCCCTCCTTCCCTTCCTTTCTTCCTCTCTCCCCTCCCTCCTTCCTTCCTCCCTTCCTTTTTTCCTCCCTCTCTTCCCTCCCTCCCTCCCTCCTTCCCTTCCTTCCTCTCTTCCCTCCCTCCCTCTTTTCCTCCCTCCCTTCCTTCCTCTCCCCTCCTTCCCTCCCTCCTTCCCTCCCTTCCTTCCTTCCTCCCTTCCTTTTTTCCTCCCTCTCTTCCCTCCCTCCCTCCCTCCCTCTTTTCCTCCCTCCCTTCCTTCCTCTCTCCCCTCCCTCCTTCCTTCCTCCCTTCCTTTTTTCCTCCCTCTCTTCCCTCCCTCCCTCCTTCCCTCCCTTTCTTCCTCTCTCCTCTCCCTCCTTCCTTCCTTCCTCCCTCTCTCCCCTCCCTCCCTCCCTCTGCTCCGTCTCCCCTCCCCTCTGTTTCTTGGCTTCCCAAAATCGCAGCCTGCTGAGCCGTTTCTCTTTCCGACAGGAGGGGGCTGTTTTTAAGAAGCCCTTCCGGCCTACCAGCCGACTGGCCGGGGGACAGGGGGACAGGGCTCCCTTCGCCCAAAGACCAAACTCTGCCCCGCAGCTGATGGTGAGCGGAAGTGGGTTTGGGGTGCAGGCGCGGGTGTGTGTGTGTGTGTGTGTGTGTGTGTGTGTGTGTGTGTGAGCGTGTGGTGATTTTGCTTTTATTTTCCTTTTATGGATTGGATCGATTTATATGGCTGGTCCTGCTCAGCCCGGTGCCCAGGGCGGTGTATTTTATCAAGGGCAAATCCTCATTTTTGGAAAAAAAAAAGACCTAATAAAGCAAAATGCAAAAATGCAATCCAAAAGGGCCCATTCAGAAATGCTGCGGGGGGGGGGCGGGCTGGGGGGGCGAAGCTAATTTCTGTATTTAACCGATTTATGGAGCCGTCCAACTTGCCCACAGCGATTCCAAGCGGTGCCCGAGAATAATTCAACAGGTCATCCTATTCTTGGTCCTTGGGAAGGCAATAGCAGAATTACAGCGTTGGAAGGGACCTTGGAGGTCATCTAGTCCAACCCCCGGCTCAGGCAGGAAAAACCCTATACCAGTGGTGGCGAACCTATGGCACGTGTGCCAGAGGCGGCACTCAGAGCCCTCTCTGGGGGCACGTGCGCTGCCGCTGCCAGCAACTTGCGCAGGTCCGTTACGCCACCGCTGCCCGGAGCGGAAGCCCCACCCAGCGCAAAGGTGGCAACGCGGCCAGCTAGCGCGCTCTAGTCGAGGTGATAGAGCATGCCCACACCCAACAACCCAAAGGCCACTCCAAGCAGGGAAAGCCAGATCCCCATCAGCGCCATGGCCCCCCAGTCCCAGCTAGGATTGCGTGCCTCCCCCAGTTATGCTGGGCCTCCCTACCCACTGCCCCACCCACCAGAGACCCCCTGGATCTTCCCCCAACCCTGTCCGGCCCCCACAGGCATTTCCCCCCATGAGCAACATCGAGGTGGCCATGCCCACCCCAGCCACGCCCACCCAATGTGCCGTGACAACTGGAGCCATGCCCACCCAGTGGGCCATGCCCCCCCCAGTGCACCACAATGCTGATGCGGCCCTGGCACTTTGCGATAAATAAGTGGGTCTGGGGTTGTGGTTTGGGCACGCAGTCTCTAAAACAGCGGTTCTCAACCTTTTCCGGGGCTCGACCCCGGCCCCCATCGCAAAGAGGAAAAAAAAATGGCTGCCCCCCCCAAAAATGGCCGACAAAAAAAAATGGCGGACCTGCATCGCGCATGCGCGGCCCGACGGCCCACATGGCAAAGGGGAAAAAAATGGCGGACCAAAAAAAAAATGGCCGACCCCCCCAAAAAATGGCCGACCCCCCCCAAAAAGGCGGGCCCGCATGCGCGGTGCGACGGCCCAAATGGCAAAAGGGAAAAAAAATGGCCGACCAAAAAAAAAAAAAAAAAGGCCGACCAAAAAATAAATAAATGGCGGACTGAGGTGTTTGGCGACCCCCGTGAAATGGTCATTCGACCCACAGGTTGAGAAGCGCTGCTCTAAAAGGTTCACCATCACTGACTTCTGTTTCCGGTTCGCGGCATTGCTAGTCGTGCGGGGAGACTTCTCTCCTCGCTGATTAGCTTTCCCTCCGTCGGTGGACCCTCACTGTCCTTCTTAAAAGTCTCTTCTTAAAAGCCTCCAGTGGTGGAGCACCCACACCTTCTGGAGGCAAGCTATTCAAAGCCTCTCATGTTGTGGAAGGCAGGCGGGCAAGTGGGCAGGGTTGGATGGGGTGGGGGGGGTCTCCAGATTTCACAGGGGGTGCTGTTCCAAAGGGTGGGGCCAGCCTCAGAGAAGACAACGCTTCCTGGGTCCTCTCCCGGGATATATTTCTTGCAAGGGTGACAGGGTCCCCAAACACACCAACCCTGCTAGATCGACCGTAAAGGAAACAGACTGGCTGGAGGGGGGTGGTGGTCAGGAGGGGGCTATTCTCAAGGCAGCGTGGCCCAACCCTCCTTGAACCTCTCTGGGGAGGTTCTCGGTCGTCCAGTTGACGGTGGTCCCAAAGGCCAGGTTCCCGAAGGCGACTGACTTCCTTGGTTTTTCTGGAAGAGCTTTTGCTTCCCATCCCAGAAGCTTCCTCAGTCTCAGTTGTGACTGAAGAAGCTTCTGGGAGGAGAAGCGAAAGGTCTTCCGAGCAAAAAGCAAGCCTTTGGTGGAAAAAGCAACCTTTGGGACGCCCTCAAACATGGTTTGGCTGCAGCTCCTAGCTCAGACATGTCCAACGCAAGGCCCGGGGGCCAGATGCGGCCCGCGAAGTGGTTTCATGTGGCCCGCGAAGCCATCCTGGAAACAGTGAGGGAACGGCCCCCGCTACCTTGACCCTGGCCCAGGCCGACCGGGAGCCAATGTATGCATGTGTTTTAGATTGAATTGAATGTGTTTTTGGATTGGATGGTTGATTATTATTAAATTCCTCACATGTAATTGTATTGTTGTTGTAAGCCGCCCTGAGTCCTAGGAGAAGGGCGGCATATAAATTTGAATAAATAAATAAATAAAATAAATAAATAAATTTTGTGGTGGCCATCTATGCTGAAACGCATTCAGTCTTAGCGCCACAAGGCCGTCCGGAAACAGCGAGGAACCAGCCCGGTGCATGTTGGGGAGGGGTCCCCCTTTTGTGGGGAATGAAGAAATGCACCATCGCCTGGAAGTGGCCAGCAAATGGCCCTCGCCTGCTTCACCTATTCGGCTTGATGGGCTCTGCCCTGGTCCCCCCCCCTTCTGCCAGAGACCCTCAGATCTGTCCCACTCCTGCCCAGGCCCCCACAGGCCCCCTTGATGCAAATGATGTAGAGTTGGCCAGCCCACCCAGTAGGCCACACCCACTCCACCCACGCCCACCCAGTAGGCCGCACTCACCCGCCCCCCCCCCGAGGGCAACCACAATGCTGATGCGGCCCTCAATGAAATTGAGTTTGACACCCCTGTCCTAGCTGAATCGCTTGGCCAACGGGAGAGGGTGGGCACCCGGTTGCGAAACGCCAGCCGAGGTCACTCTTGGGACGACGTGACTGCCTGGGAAACTGCCAGCAGCAGCTCAGGCTGGCGTGCTTACGGCTCCTTGCTCTTCAGTTCTGCAGCCCCCAGAAGGAGAACGTCAATCCGGAGAGCCCGGTCTACCTGCGCCGCTCCTCCTTGACATCCTTCATGAACGAGGACGACGAGGACGACGACGGCTTTCTGGAAGTCCTCAACGAAGAGGAGCTGAAGGTAAAGCTTCTGCTCGGAAGGCTGGAAGAGGTGGCGGATCGCAGGTGGGCTGGCCTTGGGGGTGGACCTCGGCCGGCTCTTGAAAATATACCAGGAAGTCCTGGCCTTGCAACCACAGTTTGGGACTGGAACTTCCGTCGCTAAGTGAGGTGGTGGCTAAGTGAGTGAGCCTGCCCCTCCCCCCACTGACTTGGCTGGTCAGAAGGTAGATCGCATGACGCTGCAACCGTCGTTAAGTCGGTTGCCAAGCGTTCGAGGCCTGATCACACGACCGCGGGGATGCCGCAACGGTTTGCGGTGCGGGAAAAAACGGCCGTATAGACCCCCCCTTTTTTCCCAGTGCCGTTGGAATGGTCACTAAGCAAACGGTCGTAAACCGAGGGACTTCCTGTATTTTGAACATGCTGGTAAACCTCTGGGAAAGGATGGGCCCTCCTTGCCCGTGGCAGCCCTCGGCAGCCAGGCCTGTCCCAGCGTCCTCCGCCTGCTGGCCTGACCGCTTCCGCCCTGCTTCCTTTTCCAGGCTGACGGTGACATTCCTTCCGGCATGGAGAACCTGCTGACGGCACCGCTGGTGAAGGCGAACGTCGAACCTGCCCCGGTACGTCAAGCCCTTTGCCCTCGTGGAAGGAGGGTGTGTGTGTGTGTGTGGGGGGGGCGGGACAGTTTACTGATGCCAAATTGAGCAGGTGGGTCCTGCGATGTGGGGGTGGGGGGTGGGAGGGTGTCTGCCCTGCTGGCCTACGGGGAGAAGGGAGGGTGGGAACCGAATGTCAGCGGTTCTGCTTTGAATGGCTAAGGCTGGTGTCACCCTCCTGACCCTGAGCAGGGGTTGGACTAGAAGACCTCCAAGGTCCCTTCCAACTCTGTTTATTCTACTCTGCTCTGTTCGATTCTGTTCTATTCTATTCTATATTCTGTTCTCTTCTCTTTACTATTCCTATTATTCTATTCTGTTCTGTTCGATTCTTCCATTCCTATTCCTATTCCTTATTCTATTCTATTCTATTCTATTCTATTCTATTCTATTCTATTCTATTCTATTCTATTCTATTCTATTCTATTCTATTCTATTCTATTCTATTCTATTCTATTCTATTCCATTCCATTCCATTCCATTCCATTCCATTCCATTCCATTCCATTCCATTCCATTCTATTCTATTCTATTCTATTCTATTCTATTCTATTCTATTCTATTCTATTCTATTCTATTCTATTCCATTCCATTCCATTCTATTCTATATTCTATTCTATTCTATATTCTTATATTCTATTCTACTCTACTCTATTCTTCCATTCCTATTTCCTATTCTATTCTGTTCTGTTCTATTCTATTCTTCCATTCCTATTCCTTATTCCATTCCATTCTATCCTATTCCTATCCTATCCCTATCCTATCCTATCCTATCCTATCCTATCCTATCCTATCCTATCCTATATTCTATTCTGTTCTCTTTACTATTCCTATTTCTTATTCTATTCTGTTCTGTTCGATTCTTCCATTCCTATTCCTTATTCTATTCTATTCCATTCTATTCTATATTCTATTCTATTCTATTCTATTCTATTCTATTCTATTCTATTCTATTCTATTCTATTCTATTCTATATTCTTATATTCTATTCTATTCTGTTCTATTCTATTCTATTCTATTCTATTCTATTCTATTCTATTCTATTCTATATTCTTATATTCTATTCTATTCTGTTCTATTCTATTCTTCCATTCCTATTCCTTATTCCATTCCATCCTATCCTATCCTATCCTATCCTATCCTATCCTATCCTATCCTATCCTATCCTATCCTATCCTATCCTATTCTATATTCTATTCTGTTCTCTTTACTATTCCTATTTCTTATTCTATTCTGTTCTGTTCGATTCTTCCATTCCTATTCCTTATTCTATTCTATTCCATTCCATTCTATTCTATATTCTATTCTATTCTATATTCTTATATTCTATTCTATTCTATTCTATTCTTCCATTCCTATTCCTTATTCCATTCCATCCTATCCTATCCTATCCTATCCTATCCTATCCTATCCTATCCTATCCTATTCTATATTCTATTCTGTTCTCTTTACTATTCCTATTTCTTATTCTATTCTGTTCTGTTTGATTCTTCCATTCCTATTCCTTATTCTATTCTATTCCATTCCATTCTATTCTATATTCTATTCTATATTCTATTCTATATTCTATTCTATATTCTATTCTATATTCTTATATTCTATTCTACTCTACTCTATTCTTCCATTCCTATTTCCTATTCTATTCTGTTCTGTTCTATTCTATTATTCCATTCCTATTCCTTATTCCATTCCATCCCATCCCATCCTATCCTATCCTATCCTATCCTATTCTATATTCTATTCTCTTTACTATTCCTATTTCTTATTCTATTCTGTTCTGTTCGATTCTTCCATTCCTATTCCTTATTCTATTCTATTCCATTCCATTCTATTCTATATTCTATTCTATATTCTATTCTATATTCTATTCTATATTCTATTCTATATTCTTATATTCTATTCTACTCTACTCTATTCTTCCATTCCTATTTCCTATTCTATTCTGTTCTGTTCTATTCTATTATTCCATTCCTATTCCTTATTCCATCCCATCCCATCCCATCCCATCCTATCCTATCCTATCCTATCCTATTCTATATTCTATTCTCTTTACTATTCCTATTTCTTATTCTATTCTGTTCTGTTCGATTCTTCCATTCCTATTCCTTATTCTATTCCATTCCATTCCATTCTATTCTATTCTATATTCTATTCTATATTCTTATATTCTATTCTACTCTATTCTATTCTTCCATTCCTATTCCTTATTCCATTCCATCCTATCCTATCCTATCCTATCCTATCCTATCCTATCCTATCCTATCCTATCCTATATCCTATCCTATCCTATCCTATCCTATCCTATATTCTATTCTGTTCTCTTTACTATTCCTATTTCTTATTCTATTCTGTTCTGTTCGATTCTTCCATTCCTATTCCTTATTCTATTCTATTCTATTCCATTCTATTCTATATTCTATTCTATTCTATTCTATTTTCTATTCTATTCTATTCTATTCTATTCTATATTCTTATATTCTATTCTATTCTGTTCTATTCTATTCTTCCATTCCTATTCCTTATTCCATTCCATCCTATCCTATCCTATCCTATCCTATCCTATCCTATCCTATCCTATTCTATATTCTATTCTGTTCTCTTTACTATTCCTATTTCTTATTCTATTCTGTTCTGTTCGATTCTTCCATTCCTATTCCTTATTCTATTCTATTCCATTCCATTCTATTCTATATTCTATTGTATTCTATATTCTTATATTCTATTCTGTTCTGTTCTATTCTATTCTTCATTCCTATTCCTTATTCCTTATTCCATTCCATCCTATCCTATCCTATCCTATCCTATCCTATCCTATCCTATCCTATCCTATCCTATCCTATCCTATCCTATATTCTATTCTGTTCTCTTTACTATTCCTATTTCTTATTCTATTCTGTTCTGTTCGATTCTTCCATTCCTATTCCTTATTCTATTCTATTCCATTCCATTCTATTCTATATTCTATTCTATATTCTATTCTATATTCTATTCTATATTCTATTCTATATTCTATTCTATATTCTTATATTCTATTCTACTCTACTCTATTCTTCCATTCCTATTTCCTATTCTATTCTGTTCTGTTCTATTCTATTATTCCATTCCTATTCCTTATTCCATTCCATCCCATCCCATCCTATCCTATCCTATCCTATCCTATCCTATTCTACTATTCTATTCTCTTTACTATTCCTATTTCTTATTCTATTCTGTTCTGTTCGATTCTTCCATTCCTATTCCTTATTCTATTCTATTCCATTCCATTCTATTCTATATTCTATTCTATATTCTATTCTATATTCTATTCTATATTCTTTCTATTCTATATTCTTATATTCTATTCTACTCTACTCTATTCTTCCATTCCTATTTCCTATTCTATTCTGTTCTGTTCTATTCTATTATTCCATTCCTATTCCTTATTCCATTCCATTCTATCCTATCCTATCCTATCCTATCCTATCCTATCCTATCCTATCCTATCCTATCCTATCCTATCCTATTCTATATTCTATTCTGTTCTCTTTACTATTCCTATTTCTTATTCTATTCTGTTCTGTTCGATTTTCTTCCATTCCTATTCCTTATTCTATTCTATTCCATTCCATTCTATTCTATATTCTATTCTATTCTATATTCTTATATTCTATTCTATTCTGTTCTATTCTATTCTTCCATTCCTATTCCTTATTCCTTATTCCTTATTCCTTATTCCATTCCATCCTATCCTATCCTATCCTATCCTATCCTATCCTATCCTATCCTATCCTATCCTATCCTATCCTATCCTATCCTATCCTATCCTATTCTATATTCTATCTGTTCTCTTTACTATTCCTAATTTCTTATTCTATTCTGTTCTGTTCGATTCTTCCATTCCTATTCCTTATTCTATTCTATTCCATTCCATTCTATTCTATATTCTATATTCTATTCTATATTCTATTCTATATTCTATTCTATATTCTATTCTATATTCTTATATTCTATTCTACTCTACTCTATTCTTCCATTCCTATTTCCTATTCTATTCTGTTCTGTTCTATTCTATTATTCCATTCCTATTCCTTATTCCATTCCATCCCATCCCATCCTATCCTATCCTATCCTATCCTATCCTATTCTATATTCTATTCTCTTTACTATTCCTATTTCTTATTCTATTCTGTTCTGTTCGATTCTTCCATTCCTATTCCTTATTCTATTCTATTCCATTCCATTCTATTCTATATTCTATTCTATATTCTATTCTATATTCTATTCTATATTCTATTCTATATTCTATTCTATATTCTTATATTCTATTCTACTCTACTCTATTCTTCCATTCCTATTTCCTATTCTATTCTGTTCTGTTCTATTCTATTATTCCATTCCTATTCCTTATTCCATTCCATTCTATCCTATCCTATCCTATCCTATCCTATCCTATCCTATCCTATCCTATCCTATCCTATCCTATCCTATCCTATTCTATATTCTATTCTGTTCTCTTTACTATTCCTATTTCTTATTCTATTCTGTTCTGTTCGATTCTTCCATTCCTATTCCTTATTCTATTCTATTCCATTCCATTCTATTCTATATTCTATTCTATTCTATATTCTTATATTCTATTCTATTCTGTTCTATTCTATTCTTCCATTCCTATTCCTTATTCCTTATTCCATTCCATCCTATCCTATCCTATCCTATCCTATCCTATTCTATATCCTATTCTGTTCTCTTTACTATTCCTATTTCTTATTCTATTCTGTTCTGTTCGATTCTTCCATTCCTATTCCTTATTCTATTCTATTCCATTCCATTCTATTCTATATTCTATATTCTATTCTATATTCTATTCTATATTCTATTCTATATTCTATTCTATATTCTTATATTCTATTCTACTCTACTCTATTCTTCCATCCTATTTCCTATTCTATTCTGTTCTGTTCTATTCTATTATTCATTCCTATTCCTTATTCCATTCCATCCCATCCCATCCTATCCTATCCTATCCTATCCTATCCTATCCTATTCTATATTCTATTCTCTTTACTATTCCTATTTCTTATTCTATTCTGTTCTGTTCGATTCTTCCATTCCTATTCCTTATTCTATTCTATTCCATTCCATTCTATTCTATATTCTATTCTATATTCTATTCTATATTCTATTCTATATTCTATTCT
The DNA here is from genome assembly GCA_034064705.1 of Bothrops alternatus. Taxonomy (NCBI): domain Eukaryota; kingdom Metazoa; phylum Chordata; class Lepidosauria; order Squamata; family Viperidae; genus Bothrops; species Bothrops alternatus. Next base: position 29,213 of record JARGCV010001182.1, on the reverse strand, counting down.
ATATTCTTATATTCTATTCTACTCTACTCTATTCTTCCATTCCTATTTCCTATTCTATTCTGTTCTGTTCTATTCTATTATTCCATTCCTATTCCTTATCCATTCCATCCCATCCCATCCTATCCTATCCTATTCTATATTCTATTCTCTTTACTATTCCTATTTCTTATTCTATTCTGTTCTGTTCGATTCTTCCATTCCTATTCCTTATTCTATTCCATTCCATTCCATTCTATTCTATTCTATATTCTATTCTATTCTATATTCTTATATTCTATTCTATTCTATTCTGTTCTGTTCTGTTCTATTCTATTCTTCCATTCCTATTCCTTATTCTATTCCATTCCATTCCATTCTTCTCTTCTCTTCTCTTCTCTTCTCTTCTCTTCTCTTCTCTTCTCTTCTCTTCTCTTCTCTTCTCTTCTCTTCTCTTCTCTTCTCTTCTCTTCTCTTCTCTTCTCTTCTTCTCTTCTCTTCTCTTCTCTTCTCTTCTCTTCCCTTCCCTTCCACTCCACTCCACTCCACTCCTCCACTCCACTCCACTCTATTCTGTTCTATATTCTATTCTATATTCTTATATTCTATTCTACTCTCCTCTCTACTCTACTCTACTCTTCCATTCTTATTTCCTATTCTATTCTATTCTGTTCTGTTCTATTCTATATTATTCTATTCTATTCTATTCTATTCTATTCTTCTATTCTATTCTATTCTATTCTATTCTATTCTATTCTATTCTATTCTATTCTATTCTATTCTATTCTATTCTATTCTATTCTATTCTATTCTATTCTATCTATTCTATTCTATTCTATTCTATTCTATTCTATTCTATTCTATTCCATTCCATTCCATTCCATTCCATTCCATTCTTCTCTTCTCTTCTCTTCTCTTCTCTTCTCTTCTCTTCTCTTCTCTTCCATTCCTCTTCTCTTCTCTCTCTTCTCTTCCTCTTCTTCTCTTCTCTTCTCTTCTCTTTCTCTTCTCTCTTTCTCTTCTCTTCTCTTCTCTTCTCTTCTCTCTCCCTCTCCTCTCCTCTTTTCTCTTCTATTCTCTTCTATTCTCTTCTATTCTCTTCTATTCTATTCTATTCTATTCTATTCTATTCTATTCTATTCTATTCTATTCTATTCTATTCCATTCCATTCCATTCCATTCCATTCCATTCCATTCCATTCCATTCCATTCCATTCCATTCTTCTATCCTCTCCTCTCCTCTCCTCTCCTCTCCTCTCTCTCCTCTCCTCTCCTCTCCTCTCCTCTCCTCTCCTCTCCTCTCTCCTCTCCTCTCCTCTCCTCTCCTCTCCTCTCCTCTCCTCTCCTCTATTCTATTCTAATTCCATTCCACTCCACTCCACTCCACTCCACTCCACTCCACTCCACTCCACTCTATTCTATTCTATATTCTGTTCTATATTCTATTCTACCGTATATTCTTATATTCTATTCTACTCTCCTCTCTACTCTACTCTACTCTACTCTACCTCTACTCTACTCTACTCTACTCTACTCTACTCTACTCTACTCTACTCTACTCTACTCTACTCTTCCATTCTTATTTCCTATTCTATTCTGTTCTGTTCTATTCTATTCTGTTCTGTTCTGTTCTGCTCTGCTCTATTCTTCCATTCCTGTTCCTTCTGTTCTATTCTATTCCATTCCATTCATCAACTTTCTGTTCCTCTTGCTTCTCCTCCTCCTCCTCCTCTTCCTCCACCCCTTCCCCTCCTCTTCTTCCTTCTCCATCACCTGCTGGAGTGCTCCCACCTCATCTCTCCTCCCTCCCCCTCCCCTCCCCTTTGTGCAGGTGACGTCCAGGAGCTCCCGGTGCCAGCGCCTCTTCCGCTCCCCATCCATGCCCAGCACCGTCATCCGGCCCATCCTGAAGCGGCTGGACCGGGCCCAGGAGAAAGACACCCCTGTGAAGACCAAGCGGCGGAAGAGCCTCACCGGCAGCGCCATTGTGGAGAAGCCGGAGGAACCGGTGAGGCTGGGGTGGGGTGGGTGGGGGGCCTCCTTTGTATCTGGACCTGAACCCCACGATAGCAGCAGTTGCTGCCTCCTTGGGATTCCCTGCAGGGGTGCTAAGACCCCCCCTCCTTTCCCAGATGGTTTTTTTGGGGAGGGGCAAATTGGCCTCTTTGCAGCTGTGTGTTTGGGGCAGGGGTCTTCCAGGAGGGAAGGACCCCCATTTTGTCTCCGGGAGGGTCTTGGTCAAGCTCTGCAAATCCTTTGCATCTGGGTTTAGTTGATCGTTGAATGATGTTAGGAGGACCCCCTTTTTCCGGTCGTCTCCAGCATGTGGGTGGGCCACCCATAATGGATCAGGGACGAGGATGCTTGAGGGTCTCCACGGAGAGCTGTACAACAGGGGTCCCGGGGGGTCAGTCTACTTCCTGGCAGGCGAAGTCCAAAGAACCAGTTTTGGTTACCACGATATAAAAAAGATGTTGAGACTCTTGAAAGAGTGCAGAAAAGAGCCACAAAGATGATCAGGGGACTGGAGGCTAAAACATACAAGGAAAGGTTGATGGAATTGGGAATGTCCAGTTTAAGGAAGAGAAGGATGAGGGGCAACAGGATAGCAGCCTTCCAGTATCTCAGGGGCTGCCCCAAAGAAGAGGGAGTCAAGCTCTTCTCCAAAGCGCCTGAAGGCAGGACGAGAAGCAACGGATGGAAACCGATCAAGGAGAGAAGCAACCTAGAACTAAGGCTTTTTGGATAAAAATATGGTGGATTCTTCAAAATATTTTGAAAAAGCGTATTGAGTTTGTACCACAGTTGTTTTTGTTGGGTATTACAAAGGATTGTTCCACCACAGAGACTAAGTTGATTTTGAACTTGATTACTGCTGCAAGACTGTTGGTGGGACAATATTGGAAGTCATCTGAAATACCATCTATTGAAGAATGGACATTAAAAGTTACCCATCTTGTGGAGATGGCCAGGATTTCGGCATACCTGAAGAACCACTCAAGTGAAACGTTTTTGATGGACTGGAAGAAATGGATTGATTATATGCAAAAGAAATATCAGTTGAAAGAATTAGATTTGATATATAGTTAAATAGTTTAATATAGTAGTTTAGTGAGGTTTCTTGTGTTTTTACCCTGTATTCATTCTGGGAAGTCGGGGGGGGGGAGGGGGGAGGGAGATAATATACGTTAGCTTATGTTTCTCAACTGTAGTTGGGGGTTTAGGGATTAGATAATTTTTGTAGGATGCTCGGTAGAATTGTAGCTAGTGTTTTGGATGGCGAGGAGGAGGAGCGAAAATACAAGAGGAGTGGGCTGGTGGAGGGTGTTCTGGAGGGGGGTTCCGAGCAGTTCTTTGTATTGTTTATTTTTATTATGTAATTTGTTTGTTTTCAGTTGAGTTAATAGGTTACTATGTTATAATTGTTAAAAGTTTTTTATAAAAAATTTTAATAAAAAAAAAAAATTATTAACATCTTTTTTACATCGTGGTGACCAAAACTGGATGCCGTATTCCAAGTGTGACCTTACCAAGGCCTTGCAAAGCGGTACCGTATTAACACTTCACGTGATCTTGATTCTATCCCTCTGTTAATGCAGTCAAATTATTAGTGAAATAAACCTTGTAATCTTAAAGTAAAAAAAAAAAAAAAAAAAAAAAAAGAAGCAATGAATGCTCCAACACTGGAAGTTTTTTAAGAAGAGACTGGACAGCCCTTTGTCCCAAATGGTATAGGGTTTTCTGCCTGAGCAGGGGGTTGGACTAGATGACCTCCAAGGTCCCTTCCAACTTTATTATTATTATTATAAAACCCTTTTGGTCTCCCAACGTGTGGTGGTAGGTGAGAAGCAATGTGTCATGGGGAATCCAGTTTTGGGCTTAATGTCCTGGTTCCGACAGGTGAAACTCTTCAAAGACCTCCGAGGCATTGTTTACCTTAAAAGATTCTTTATTTGAGAAGCATAGCATCGCCTAGTCGAAGCCAAAAATCTGAGTTCCCCTGCCCTGAGCACCTAGTATCAAAGCACAATGCCCTTCCCCAATTAGCTTGAAATGCAGGCTTTCCCTCCAGTTCTCCAACCCTCCATTTCTTATCAGCTCTTATTTCATTAACCTTGGTTCTCACACCAAGTCCAATATTGTGGATTGAATGATGAATATGAGTGGGGTTTTATTTTATTTTTTAGATATTTCTTGTTTGGACTTATATTGAAATTTGATGTTTTATATATATATATGTTGTTAGCCGCTCCGAGTCTTCGGAGAGGAGCGGCATACAAGCCTGAACAAATAAATAAGTAAATAAATAAATAAATAATTAGGTCTATCTCCAAACTCTTGGGCACATTCCTCCGCGCCCCCCCCCAGCATCATCTAACTCTAAGAGTAAAACATAAGAAGAAAATGGTTGCATTTCTAAATGTCCCGTTTTTCTAGGGGCCTCGGCTGTTCCGCTCCCGTTCCTGCTGTCCCATGGAGATTGCCAACATCTTGGACCAGGACCAGCGCGAGCTGATTGGCGACTTCTCCAAGGTATTGGCGGAGAAGACGAGAAGGAGGTCCCTCTGGACTTCTTCTCCCTGGAGCAAGTGAGGGATCGGGTGGGAGATCTCTGTGGGCTCACGGTAGGCATGGCCGCTGATGGCCCCCTCCCCTCTCCTCTCTTTAGGCTTTCGTCCTCCAGACCGTAGACGGGAAACACCAAGACCTCAAGTACATTTCTCCAGAAATGGTAAGGAAGGACCATCAAGGTCTGTTCTTCTCGAGAACATCCATCTTAAAGCATGCCGGCTGGGGAGTTGAAGCTCAGTTCCCAGAATCCCTCAGTGTGCTTTACGACGGGTGGACTTCAACTCCCAGAATCCACCATCAGCATGCTTTAAGAAGGGTGAACTCCCAGAATCCCCAGGCAGCGTGCTTTAAGAGGGGTGGACTTCAGCTCCCAGAATCCTCCAGCCAGCATGCTTTAAAAAGGGTGGACTTCAACTCCCAGAATCCCCCCGGCAGCATGATTTAAGAGGGGTGGACTTCAACTCCCAGAATCCCCTAGCCAGCATGATTTAAGAAGGGTGAACTCCCAGAATCCCCCAGCCAGCATGACTTAAGATGGGTAGACTTCAGCTCCCAGAATCTCCCAGCCAGCTTACTTTAAACCAGATGGATTTCAGTTCCCAGAATCCCCCAGGCAGCATGATTTAAGAAGGGTGAACTCCCAGAATCCCCAGACAGCTTGCTTTAAACCAGATGGATTTCAGTTCCCAGAATCCCCCAGGCAGCATGCTTTAAGATGGGTGGACTTCAATTCCCAGGATCCCCCAGCCAGCATGCTTTGCCAGACACATCTGTGGAGTTGTGGGCTTCTTTTTAACCCTGTTTTTGCCCGCAGATGGTGGCGGTCCTGAACGGCCAGTTCAACAACCTCATTGAAAACTGTGTGATCGTGGACTGTCGATACCCCTATGAATACGAAGGTGGCCACATCAAGGTTTGTTCTTCAGCTGCGGCTTCTTGGCCTGGATGAGGAGGATGGGAAGATGGTAACCTGGGTGGGTGGGCACACGGTCCACATGTCATAACTGCATGATTGGCTCCAAGGATTCTGGGGGTTGAAGTGCACAAGTCATAACTGCATGACTGCTCAAAGAATTCTGGGAGTTGAAGTCCAGAGTCGTAACTGCATGACTGGCTCAAAGGATTCTGGGAATTGAAGTCTCCGAGTCATAACTGCATGGCTGGCTCAAAGAATTCTGGGAGTTGAAGTCCAGGAGTCGTAACTGCATGGCTGGCTCAAAGAATTCTGGGAGTTGAAGTCCAGAGTCGTAACTGCATGGCTGGCTCCAAGGATTCTGGGAATTGAAGTCTCCGAGTCATAACTGCATGGCTGGCTCAAAGAATTCTGGGAGTTGAAGTCCAGGAGTCGTAACTGCATGACTGGCTCAAAGGATTCTGGGAATTGAAATCCACGAGTCATAACTGCATGGCTGGCTCAAAGAATTCTGGGAGTTGAAGTCCAGGAGTCGTAACTGCATGACTGGCTCAAAGGATTCTGGGAATTGAAATTCATGAGTCGTAACTGCATGGCTGGCTCAAAGAATTCTGGGAGTTGAAGTCCAGGAGTCATAACTGCATGACTGGCTCAAAGGATTCTGGGGGTTGAAGTCTCCGAGTCATAACTGCATGACTGGCTCAAAGGATTCTGGGGGTTGAAGTCTCCGAGTCATAACTGCATGGCTGGCTCAAAGAATTCTGGGAGTTGAAGTCCAGGAGTCGTAACTGCATGACTGGCTCAAAGGATTCTGGGGGTTGAAATCCACGAGTCGTAACTGCATGGCTGGCTCAAAGGATTCTGGGAGTTGAAGTCTCCGAGTCATAACTGCATGGCTGGCTCAAAGAATTCTGGGAGTTGAAGTCCAGGAGTCGTAACTGCATGACTGGCTCCAAGGATTCTGGGAATTGAAATTCACGAGTCGTAACTGCATGGCTGGCTCAAAGAATTCTGGGAGTTGAAGTCCAGGAGTCATAACTGCATGACTGGCTCAAAGGATTCTGGGGGTTGAAGTCTCTGAGTCACATCTGCATGGCTGGCTCCAAGAATTCTGGGAGTTGAAGTCTCCGAGTCATAACTGCATGGCTGGCTCTAAGAATTCTGGGAGTTGAAGTCCAGGAGTCATAACTGCATGACTGGCTCAAAGGATTCTGGGGGTTGAAGTCTCTGAGTCATATCTGCATGGCTGGCTCCAAGAATTCTGGGAGTTGAAGTCCACGAGTCATAAAAATCCCCATCGTTCCCCCACCCGTGGTCTAAACGTTTGGGGAGCAGCTTTGAAACGATGAACCCCTTTTTCTGCTTGGTTTTCCAGGGGGCTGTGAACCTCCCCCTGGAGAAGGACGTGGAAGACTTCCTTCTCAGGAAGCCCATCGTCCCCTCGGATGCTGCCAAGCGGGTCATCGTGGTTTTCCACTGCGAGTTCTCGTCGGAAAGAGGACCCCGGATGTAAGTCTCCCCTCCTGCCCACCCTTCTTGGGGGGACCCGGCTGTTGCCCCCTGGCACCCCAATGCTCAAAAGGGCCGCAAGCTCTGTTGCCACCCATTAAAATTTAGCCGGGCTTGCATTGCGCTATCCTGGCCGCCATCTTGACTCTTTTGACTCTACAGGCGCTCTCCTCGACTTAACGACCACCGTTGAGTCCCAAATTTCCATTGCTCGTTGTTGAGCGAGTTTGGGCCCCGTTTTACAACCTTGCTTGCCCCCGTGGTTAAGTGAGTCCCTCACGTTGTTAAGTTAGCAACACGGCCGTTAAGCGGATCGGGCTTCCCCCGTCGACTTTGCTTGTCGGAAGATCGCAAAAGGGGATGAGTAAATATGGAACCAGTTGGCAAGCGGCCGGATTTTGATCACATGGCCACAGGGGGGCGCTGCAGTGTTTGTTAAGTGTGAAAAACGGTCCTCCGTCCCTTTTTCCCCTCTGAAGGGTCACTAAACAAACTGTCGCAAGTTGGGGACTACCTGCACAAGGCAGCCCCTCGGCTTAACGACCACAATTGGTCTCTTGGTCTCTTCAGCCTTGAAAGACGGCGTTTAAGGGGTGACTTGATCGAAGTGTATAAAATCATGCATGGGATAGAAAAGGTGGATAGAGAAAAATTCTTTTCTCTATCACACAATACCAGGACAAGGGGGCACTCCCTAAAGCTCATAGCTAAGAAAGTGAGGACAAATAAAGGGAAATATTTCTTCATCCAGAGGGTCGTTGAATTATGGAATTCACTTCCTGAAGGGGTCGTGACAGCTGTCAGCCTTGACAGCTTCAAGGCAGGGCTAGATAGATTCATGGATGCCAAGTGTATCGGTGGCTATTAAAACAGATGTCCATGTGCCGCCTCTATGTTGGTTGAGGCAGGCAGGATTCCCTTGAGTCCCATTTGTTGGGGGTCAAGGGGAAGGGAGGGTTTTGCCTTCTCTTTCTGCTCAAGATCCCCATGTACAATTGGGGGGCCACTGGGTGACACAGAACGCTGGACTCGATGGGCTTTGGCCTGATTCAGCAGGGCTCTTCTTATGTTCTTTTATGTTCTTAATTGCGCCCATGCCATCAAGCGGGACGTTGGTCAAGCGAGTCTTTGCCCCATTTTGCGACTTTGCTTGCCACCGTCGTTAAGTGAATCACAGCAGTCATTAAGTTAGTGACACGGTCATTAAGCGAATCCGGCTTCCCCCCCCTCCCCCATTGTCCTCGCTCGCCGAAAGGTCGCAAAAGGGGATTGCGTGACCCTCGCGGGACGCTGCGACCGTCGTAAATGTGAGTCAGTCGCCAGGCGCCTGAACGTAAATCACGTGACCCCGGGGAGGCTGCAAGGGAGTCGCAAGCGGGGGGGGGAAAAATGGGGACAAGTCCCGCTTTTCAGCCCTGTCGCAACTTTGAACGGTCGCTGTCGTAAGTCGAGGACGGCCTTTATCCTGCCAACTTTCCCCGGCTCCTGCAGGGAAATAAAGGGCAAGGTTGATGGTGGGGAGGGGGGGGGCTAGTGTGACGTTGTGCTTCGTGTCGGCGGTTCACCCTTGCCTCTCTCGTTCCGAAAGGTGCCGCTTCGTTCGGGAGAAAGACCGCGCTTGCAATGCGTATCCGTCTCTCCACTATCCGGAGCTTTACGTATTGAAAGGGGGTTACAAAGAATTTTTCCCCCAATATCAGGTGGGCTTTTATTTAATTTATTTTTATTAAAAAATTCACATTGAGATGATCACAATGCAAGTAAGATTACCGCAAGGTTGGTGAGGCCACACTTGGAATCCGGCATCCAGTTTTGGTCACCGCGATGTAAAAAAAAGATGCTGAGACTCTAGAACAGTGTTTCTCAACCTTGACCATTTTAAGGCATGTGGACTTCAACTCCCAGAATTCCACAGCCAGCAACGCTGGCTGTGGAATTCTGGGAGTTGAAGTCCACATGCCTTAAAATGGTCAAGGTTGAGAAACACTGCTCTAGAAAAAGTGCAGAGAAGAGCAGCAAAGATGATTTTAGGGGACTGGAGGCTGAAACATACAAGGAACGGTTGCTGGAATTGGGGATGTCTAGTTTAATGAAGAGAAGGATGAGGGGGGACAGGATAGCAGCCTTCCAGTATCTCAGGGGCTGCCCCAAAGAAGAGGGAGTCAAGCTGTTCTCCAACGCGCCTGAAGGCAGGACAAGAAGCAACGGGTGGAAACTCATCAAGGAGAGAAGCAACCTGGAACTAAGGAGAAACTTCCTGACAGTGAGAACAATTAACCAGTGGAACCACCTGCCTCCAGAAGCTATGAATGCTCTAATAGTGGATGTCTTTAAGAAAAGACTGGACAGCCATTTGTCTGAAATGATACTATTCCTCCAATGGGATTTTCCCGTGTATTTGACCAGGAAACATAGATACGGCAGGCTGGAAAAGTCAGGGCCCTCCTAACCATTCCCAAGCACTCCGAATTTGTTGGCGATCTCCATTTTGCTCTCCAATGTCATGGTGACCTAACCCTAAGTGGAATTTTCCTCCAATGGGGATTTTCCCGTGTATTTTACCAGGAAACATAGATAGGGCAGCCAAGAAAAGTCAGTGCCCTCCTAACCATTCCCAAGCACTCCGGGTTTGTTGGCGATCTCCATTTTGCTCTCCAATGTCATGGTGACCTAACCCTAATCCTAAGTGGAATTTTCCTCCAATGGGATTTTCCCATGTATTTTACCAGGAAAGATAGATAGGGCAGGCTAGAAAAGTCAGTGCCCCCCTAACCATACCCAAGCACTCCGAATTTGTTGGTGGGCACAGTGGTGAGAAGGCAGCATTGCAGGCTGACTCTGCCCACTGCCGGGAGTTTGATCCCAACCGGCTCAAGGTCGACTCAGCCTTCCGTCTTTCCAAGATCAGTAAAATGAGGACCCAGATTGCTGGGGGCAAATACGCTGACTCCGCTTCCATGGTGAAGCAGTATATGTTGAAGCGCTATTGCTATGTTGGGGAGGGGCTAATCTTTTGCTCTCCTCCTCCTCCCCCCCAGAGTCACTGTGACCCGCAGAACTACCGTCCGATGCATCACAAGGATTTCAAGGAGGACCTGCGCACTTTTCGTCTGAAAAGCCGCACCTGGGCCGGAGAGAAGAGCAAGCGAGAACTCTACAATCGTCTGCAGAACTGAGGGGGCGGAAGAAGCACCGGGGGTGGGGTGGGGTGGGGGTGGGTGTTGTTTGCATTCGGTAGGGGGGGCAGGAAGGCTGGATATGGGGCATCTTCAGCGTGTTTCCTGGGCAGAGCGTCTCCCGCCCTGCACCCATCCAGGACAGACGTCTGCAAGGCGAAAGAAATACAGATTCTCCTTCCGAAACTGTTCTATTTCGGCACGCTCTGGTTTTTGCGACGAGCAGGACACAAACTCCTTGCAACGGCGTCCCTCTGCTCCGTCGGGCACGCCAGAAGCCAACAAAGGCGTGTGAACAATGCGCTGCAGTTTTTGGGGACAGCAAAGCCGAGTCGAACCTTTTCTTGAATCCAATAAGCTTGCTTCGGGGCCCTTTTAGGAAGAACAAAGGACACCGCCAGGGGGAAGCGTCTTTCCTGGCGACACAAACGAGTGTGTTGCGGGTGGAGAGCGGTTGCTCAGGCGCCACGTGGTGGTGAGTGGACCTGAGCGGGCCTCGTTGGTTTCCCGCCCGTCTTGCTGGCGACGGCCAGCAAGGCAAGACGAAGGTGGGAACGATTTTGCTGTGTTCCCCATGTGTCTCTGGAGTGGTGTGTGTTGTGTAACCTCTGTGCCCGTACAGATTGCTTGAAGGGGAAGGAGATTCCACAATAGCTCATGAAGTACTTAAGTAGCATGGCAGCAAAAACTTTTCACTGGGGTTCACCCGTGGGGGAGAAGCTGTTTTAATTTGCATGCGGAAAGCGGATCTCCTGGATTTTTTGCAAGCATGGGGGGGGAGAGAAAAACTGGGAGACCCCCCCCCACCTAACCACAGCAAAACAATAGAGCAGAGCAGTTTTAAAAAATGAACAGGAACTCGCTGAGGGAGGCAAGCCTATCTATCAGTTGCCTCGCTTCCCACATTCGCTGGTGCCGAGTCAGGCTGGAAATCACTCTCTTTGAGGACTCATTTTTATTATTTGTATTTTTATTTTGGCCTCTGTGACGGGCCTGGGAAGACAAACCTTGATGCTGGAGACTGTCCTCCACCGTTTTAAAGTTGTCCATTTGAGGTAGAAAGCAAGCTTTCCTCCAGTCCGAAGCAAAAACCAGCCTTGACGTAAACAGTTCAGGTCCTTTTGCCTCCCTCCGTCAAACTCCACATGCTCAAAATAGGCTTGGGGGGGGGAGGAGAGAAGCTGCCTTCTCTTGCTCCCCTCCCCTCTCCCCTCCCATCCGCGCCGTTTACCACTCGGAGGTCTGTGGAGACCCTACCCCGGATTGTTCAGGCTTTATTCCAGATTGAGGAGAGCGTTTGCTTAAAAACAGGCCCCAAATCTCTTGACCTCCTTTGCGTCCTGTTATTCCAGAGCGGCTTTTTTAAAAAGGAGCGGCAAAGGTTGGTGTAGAACAGGGGTTCTCAACCTTGGCAACTTTAAGACTTGTGGACTTCAACTCCCAGAATTCCTCAGCCAGCAAAGCTGGCTGAGGAATTCTGGGAGTTGAAGTCCTCAAGTCTTAAAGTTGCCAAGGTTGAGAACCCCTGGTGTAGAAGTTGGTTTCAGAAAGAAAATTCTTTATTGGGGGGGACATCTTTTTTTTTAAATACCCCCTTTTGACCTTTGTAAAACGCTTTTGTGACTTTTCCCGGGTTGCGAACAACTCTTCCGTTGCATGGCTAAACACTGCTTGGTTTGCCCTGGGAAAATTGTGCGGGGAACAAACCCCCGTCCGCTGGAGAGGAGTCAGAAACTTCGTGGCCAGGCCGGGTGAGAACTGAGGCTGAGCTTTTGATTCAAGCCGGGGCAGTTATTTTCCTTTACATCTTGTTCGCAGTTCCACCTTGACTCCAGCTGGCTTTAAGGAAACGGGCAAGGGCAACTAGCCACCTTGTTAAAGTTTGCCACCCTGGGTGTCAAAGCAAGCTCCGTTGGCACCGCCATTGCTGTTGCAAAGCGAGAACAAACAAGAAATCCAAAACTTCTACAAAGAAATAAACGCGATTCGGATAGGGTCCCTGACGGACACAAAGCTAGCTTCCTTCCCACCCCCCCACCCCAATGGGAGCCGCCGCACTTAAAAACAACAACAACAACAAAAGGAATTTGCACAGGAAGGACTCAATTCTTGCCAGCGATTTCACTCTCTTAAAGTTTTGGGGATCTTGTCTTCCGGTTTAACGAAGCCACGTGGTTGGTTGGTTTCTTTTAAGCTGTGATCTGCAGGTGTGTGGATGGGGGGGTCAGTTTGATGGGGATTTGAGGTAGAATGGGGAGGGGGGAGAGACACTGGGCAGTTTATTTTGGATGGGATTTTGGTGTATCCATCCCCGCCTCGGGAGTCTTTAGATTGGTAATTTTTTAAGCTGGGCCTGGCTGGGGGATTCTGGGAGTTGAAGTCCCCCCCCCCCCGTCTTAAACTGGCCCAGCTTGAGAAACGGAGGTGAAATTTCTGTCAAGTTAAATCCTCAAAGCCTTTTTCAAGGGCAATGATTTGTGTGTTTGTGTGTGTTTTATTTTAAAAAAAGAAACCTCTCTTGAGGCAAATTTGAACTTGGCTCTCTACCGTTAACCTATAATGAAGAATATAAGGGGTTTTTTTGTTGTTGTTTTTTTAAGGAAAACTCACTCTTATGGTTGACCGACAAAAAAAAAGAAGAAAACCAGTATTTAATAACCTGGCTGATGAAGATCAACACTCTCGTTTCTTGTTCTGTTTTGTTTTTTTCTCCCCCCCCCCCAAAGCCAGTATGCCTGTGCCAAGTTTAAACAGCGGCCTTTTAAGTATTGAGTTTTAATTTATGGTAAGCCTGGAATCATGGCAGTGGAAAGGGAAGGGAGAGAAGGAGGGGAGGAAAAAAAATGGGAAGGATTTTGTCTGGGAGGCGTGAAACTCATTTGCTATGAGGGAAGGTGAAGAATTCTAGATGGGGGAGAGGAGGAACGAGGCAGAGAAAATGGGGGGAAACATTAGTCTTTTGGAGTGGGAAGTGGGGGTGTCCCGTGAAGAGAAGGCGAGGAATTTGGGATAGGGGGATAATTCTAGAGAGGCTGAGCCCAAATTCCTAAATACTTGCCTTGCACGGTGACAAATGCTCCCGTGGTATATCTGCAGTTGAGTTATAAATCTGCCTTTAGCAACTCAGACCTACCAGATGTGCTGCAAAGCGCCCCTGGGCCCTGCCTCGCACATCTGGAAAGCGTCAGCTGGGCCCAGATGCATCTAATCTCCCCCCCCCCATTCTTTTGCACACTCCAACTTCTTCACAGGACGTGGTTGCCCTTTGCAACCTGTGGAAAGGACGGAAAGTTGCTTGCAAGGGCTGCGTCGTAGATGACGCTGCTCTCCGTTCGATGCATCGCAACGTGGGAAGCCATTCCTGGTCTTCCTTTTGGAGGTGATGGCACCGAGGCCTGCCCCGCTGGCTGTGGGGCCACGTTCCAAGGGTCTTGCACTGGAGAGTTGCCACGCTTGCGTGTTGGGAGAAAGTGTTTGGCATGAGGGAGAAAGCCAGCAATCTTATATGCTTGAAGTGGGAAAAGCTTTTTCCAGACTCTCAAACTAGCACTGTCCACGTGTCCTGGATTTCACACACATGTCCACACGTCCTCGATTTTTCTCTCTCTCACACGAGAGAGAGAGAGAGAGAGAGAGAGAGAGAGAGAGAGAGAGAGAGAGAGAGAGAGAGAGAGAGAGAGAGAGAGAGAGAGACACACAACACACACACACACACACCCCACTCCAGGGACATGGTGGCAATTTCCTCCTCCCCACATCTTGACTGGTGTTTTACTGGTTTCGGCACACAAGTGTCCAAAATCGGATCAGGTTTGTAGAAAAGAGTCCAGATGTTTAACCCAACTGGGCTTGAAGTCATCGCTTAAAGGAGGTGTGTGTGTGTGTGTGTGTGTGTTGGAGAGATTGTACTGCCTGTTGTTGCTGGGGCTAATTGTTCCGACCCTTGTTAAATTGTTCTCTCCCCCTCCCAGCGAATTTCCTTGTAAAAGTGTCTCCTCGCTGAGTTGCCTGACCAGTGAGATGTAATAGGAGAGTTGAATAAATGGCTAAGTTACGGATGGGATTGGGGATTGTGGCCTGGTTTTCTTCACAAGGGGGGGGGGAGTGAAAGATTGGGGGGGTAGCTGCGTTCCACCACCATCGCGGCCCCCCCACCCCAGCTCAGTGGCAGGATTGGATTTGGTCAAAGGCCGGGGATTCTGGGAGAAGAGTCTAAATGACTCCATCATAGTTATCCCAAAGGTGCTTTTTTTTTTTCAGGGGCAACTGGACTTTCTTGTTTTCCTTGGAAGAGGTTTCGCTTCAGATCCCAGAAGCTTCTTCAGTTCTCACTGGATGGTGGGGAAGGGAAGGATTTATACTCCTTGCAGACAGCTGGTCATTTGCATCCCTTGAGGCCACCTGGAGGTTGACCTGTGTCCTCAGGGTCACCTGGGTGGGGCCAATGGAAAGCTTTCAGCCTTCCAAGAAGGCTCATTTGCCCCACTCAGGTGACCCCGAGAACACAGAGAAACCCCCAGTAGCCTCAACGAGGGTCTCTCAAACGGGGGTCTTCAAACATGGCCGTTTTAAGACGTGTGGACTTCAACTCCCAGAATTCCTCACTCCTGGCTGAGGAATTCTGGGAGTTGAAGTCCACAACGTCTTAAAGCGGCCAAGATGGCAGAGCTGCTCCCAAAGACGGCCAATGACCAGCCGTCCGCAGGGCTCTGCGCCACGCCCCCTTTTTTGCGAGGCGGGCCAATCCGCTCCGCCCGGCCTTTGGCACGCCCGCCCGTTCCTCTGCCTTCGCTTTGTGGGCGCCGCCCACTCCGCTCTTCTGCTGATTGGAGCTTTCCCCGCGCCCGCTCTTAATGGGACCCGCCTCCCCTTCCCGGAGAGGCCGGAGGCATTTAAACGCATGCGCGAACAACAAAGAGGCGCACCGCCCCCCGCTCGGCGGCTTGCCAAAGCCGGTCTAGCGCCACTTCCGGTCTGGCGCGAGGCCCGTCGGGAAATGTAGTCTCTCGGCTTCCGGGTGCCCGGCTAGAGCCCGCGAGAGGGTCGTTCCTGCAGCTGGGCGGCTCCGGAGCCTGCTGGGTGCCCCCCCCGTAGAGGCCCTGCACCGGGAGGGGCCCAGAGGGGAGGGGGCGTCCCCTGCAGCCCCCCCCGCCTGAAACCCTCCTGCTGCTTTGGTGGGGGGCAGCCTCTCTCTCCCCCCCCACAGCTGGGCACCCCCGAGGGTCGCCCCCCTCCCAGCCTGCTCCCACCATGGTCCGCGCCTTCTTGATCCACCCGCTGCGCGCCCGTCCCGGGGAGGCGCCCGATCCCTGCCGGCCCCTCTTCTGCAGGGTCTTCGCGGGGGGGGCGGAGGAGCCCCCGGCCCAGAAGGAGCGGCTGCGGGCGGTGGCCAGGTGAGGGGGAGGGGGTCTCCCTCCTCTTTCCCATTATTTTTTCCTCCCTCCCTCCCCCCTTCCCTTCTTTCCTTCTCTGTTTCTTTCCCTTTCTCCCTCCCCTGCTTCCTGCTGGCTTCCTTGTTTCCTTCCTTCCTCTCTTCCTCCTTCCTTGATTTTCCCTCCCTCCCTCATCCTTCCTTCCTTCTTTTCTCTTCCCTCCCTTCTCTATTCCTCCCTCTCCTTTATTTTTTCCTTCCTCTCTTCCTCCTTTCTTTATTTTCCCGCCCTCCCTCATCCTTCCTTCCTTCTCCATGTTTTTTCTCTTCTTCTTTTCTCTTCCCTCCTTCTCTATTCCTCCCTCTCCTTTATTTTTTCCTCCTTCCTTCCTTTATTTTCCCTCCCTCCCTCTTCCTTCCTTCTCCATGTTTTTTCTCTTCTTCTTTTCTCTTCCCTCCCTTCTCTATTCCTCCCTCTCCTTTATTTTTTCCTTCCTTCCTTCCTCTCTTCCTCCTTTCTTTATTTTCCCTCCCTCCCTCTTCCTTCCTTCTCCATGTTTTCTCTTCTTCTTTTCTCTTCCCTCCCTTCTCTATTCCTCCCTCTCCTTTGTTTTTTCCTTCCTTCCTCCTTTATTTTTCCTCCCTCTTCCTTCCTTCCTTCTCTATGTCTCCTCCTCCCTCTTTTATCTTCCCTCCCTTCTCTACTCCTCCCTCTCCTTTATTTTTTCCTTCCTCTCTTCCTCCTTTCTTTATTTTCCCTCCCCCCCTCATCCTTCCTTTTCCATGTTTTTTCTCTTCTTCTTTTCTCTTCCCTCCTTCTCTATTCCTCCATCTCCTTTATTTTTTCCTTCCTTCCTTCCTTCCTCTCTTCCTCCTTTATTTTCCCTCCCTCCCTCTTCCTTCCTTCTCCATGTTTTTTCTTTTCTTCTTTTCTCTTCCCTCCCTTCTCTATTCCTCCCTCTCCTTTATTTTTTTCCTTCCTCTCTTCCTCTTTTCTTTTCTTTTCCCTCCCTCTCTCATCCTTCCTTCCTTCTCCATGTTTTTTCTCTTCTTCTTTTCTCTTCCCTCCCTTCTCTATTCCTCCCTCTCCTTTATTTTTTCCTTCCTCCTTTATTTTTCCTCCCTCTTCCTTCCTTCTCTATGTCTCCTCCCTCTTTTATCTTCCCTCCCTTCTCTACTCCTCCCTCTCTATTTTTTGCTTCTTTCCCTTCTTTATCCTTCCTTCCTTCTGTTTTTTCCTCCCTCCCATCTCTTCCTTCTCCTGCCCTTTCCCTGCCTGCCTTCCTTCTTCCTTTATCCTTCCTTCCTTCTTTATTTTTTTCCTTGCTTCCACTCTCCCTCCCTCATTTTTCCTCCCTCCCCTCCCTCATCCTTCCTTCTCTTTTTTTCCTCCCTCATCTTTCCTTCTCTATTCCTCCCTCCCTCCTTCCTTTATCCTTCTTTCCGTCTCTATTTTTACCCTTACCCTTCCGTCTTTCCTCCCCTTCTTCCCCCCTTTTCTCCTCTCCCTTTCTCTCTCCCCCCCCCAACTGCTTGAAACAGAAACGCTTGGCTGGAAAACTGTGTAAGATTATTAATCCTCATTTTAATCCCTAGGAGGGCACATCTCTCCAAAGTGTGTGTGTGGGGTGGGGGGCTGTCTCCTGTGAGAGATTCATCTCCTTGCCTCCAAACCCTTCCCTCCCCCCCCACTTTTTGAAGTAGCAGCTGTAAGAGAGACCCCCACCCCCCTCCCAGCGAAGTGTCAACGCTGGCTTCCTCTGTGTCCTCAGGCGGGTGGAAACGGCATTCCGGCTGCAGCAGACCCTCTCCGGGAAGCGTCCCTCTCAGCACCTTCACCAGCCGCTGCTGTCTGACGAAGCTGTTTCTCTCCCGGAGACCCCCTCTGGGGTCTTCCGCCTCCCTGCACGGGACCCCTTCCTCGAGGACGTTACGGTGCTCTGGCTGGGGGTCCAGGCCTTAGCTTTTGTTCTGCTTTGTGACCCCGAGGAAAACCTGATGCTGGCGGAGGCCACACTGAAACTCCTGGCGAACGCTCTGCTGGAGCACCTGAAGCTTCTGACCCCGGGGAGCGAGGCGCTCCTGAAGGCCGACCGGACGGAGGCTGTGCTGGAGAAGTTCCTGCCTCACGGACAGCTGCTCTTCCTGAATGACCAGTTTGTGGTGGGGATGGAGAGAGAGCTGAGCCTCCATCTCGGCAAATGAATGGCCAACCCCAGGAGGGGCTTCCGGGGCCCTCCGTTGCTGCCTCTTCTTATTGTGGCCGATGCATTAAAAAGAAAAAAAAGGTGGGGGGGGAGGCCTTACCTGCTTGTAAAACGTTAGGAAGTTTTTCAATCCGGCTGTTTGAACAAGATTGGCCTCTTTGTCAGCTATTTTGCGTGAGTTTTTTTTCTCCCTAATTTCTTTTATTAATTTTCCAATGTTACATTTACATATTTGAAAAGTAGCGTGGCGGCTGAGCACAGTAGTTCCATTACATTTGAATATCATCGGTACAAATCTCAAAGTATGAACAACAATTAATTCCCTCTCTTTCCCCCATAATATCTGCTGTCTCATATTCAGACTATTCTGACTCTTGAGTTAAAAACGCCTTCTTTTAAATCAGGGGTTCTCAACCTTGGCAACTTCAAGACTTGTGGACTTCAACTCCCAGAATTCCTCAGCCAGCTTTGCGTAGAATTCCTTAGCTTTGCTGGCTAAGGAATTCTGGGAGTTGAAGTCCACAAGTCTTGAAGTTGCCAAGGTTGAGAACCCCTGTTTTAAATCAAGTCAGATAGACAATAGAAATGATTTCATAACAAAAAATATATTTTTAATCAGAAAGATTATTTGCATTCATGCTGTGGTTGATACTTCTGGAAAATACATCTTTTGTCCATTCCTATAGGTAAAAGAATGATGCTCTCTTCCATACCATCTTTATAACGGCTCATGCTCATCGGCTGACATCTGATGGCCCATGCTTCTTTCAGACAAAGACGTTCCAATCTGGCTTGTGTCCAGGAAGTCTCCCAATGCCCTCTAGAAACTCCTCCCACTGACCCATCAACAAACCCATAACTGCCAGATATTCTAACATACTGATACATGCTCACTAGTTACATAGAGCTATACGAGGTTAAATAGAGCTATACGGTCCAGAATGCGGACCCACACAGTTCTTATTCTATCAATCAAACGGAAAATACCTTTCTAGTATTCATCAATAATCTTCAGTCTATACATATCTGAATTGATTTGACACTCCATCTTTTAGACAATAACCCGGTAAGTTTTTCTTAACTTTAATTTCCCGTTGGTATTTAAATTTAACGTTTAATCTTTATCCTTTCCGGGCCCTCTGTTGCTTCCTCTTCTTCTTTTGCGGAATTGTGGCCGATGCATTAAAAAGAAAAAAAAAAGGGGGGGGGGCTTGCCTGCTTGTAAAACGTTAGGAAGCTTTTCAATCCAGCTGTTTGAACAAGATCGGCCTCTTTGTCAGCTATTTTGCGTGAGTTTTTTTTCCCCCCCAAGCACTTTGTGCGGAGGTCGTCCTCAACTTAACCGCAGTTCATTTATTGACCCTTCAATGTTGCAACACCTGAAAAAAAAAGGTCCTTGCGATCATTTTTCACACTTAAAACGGCCATTGCAGCCTCCCCGTGGTCACGGGATCAAAGTTTGGACTCATATTATGACAGTTGCCGTCTGCTGGGGTCACGTGTTCCCCTTCTGCGACCAGCGGACGAGTAAAGTCCACGGGGAAGCCCAGATTTGCTTACGAACCGTGTGGCTAACTTAAAACAACTGCAGCGATCCCCCTTAACAACAATTGCAAGAAAGGTCGTAAAATAGAGCAGGAACTGCTTAACAAATAGGTCGCTTAGCAACATAAATTTATTTTATTTATTTTATTTTATTTTGTTTAGGCTTATATGCCGCTCTTCTCCGAAGACTCGGAGCGGCGAACGAGATATATATATAAAACAGTAAATACAATATAAACCCAAACAAGAAATATTTAAAAAATAAAATAAAACCCCCTCACTCTCACTCATATTCATCAGTCAATCCACAATCATCCCCAGGCCTGCCGGCAAAGATAGGTTTTAAGATTCCTCCGGAAGGCCGGGAGAGTGGGAGAAACGAGGACTTCAAGGGGCAGTTGGTTCCAGAGGGCGGGCGCCACAACAGAGAAGGCCCTCCCCCTAGGGCCCGCCAGACATTGTTTTGCTGACGGGACCCGGTGGAGGCCGACCCTGTGCGCTCTCACCGGTCGTAGGGAAGTATGGCAGAAGATGGTCCCGTAAGTATCCTGGTCCCATGCCAAAAAGGGCTTTATAGGTAATAACCAACACTTTGAATTGCACTGGGAGACCAATAGGCAACCAATGCAGCATGCGGAGAGTTGGCGAAATGTGGGCACGACGTGGAAGGCCCACAGTTGCTCGCGCAGCTGCATTTTGCACTAATTGTAGTCTCCGAACACTCTTCAAGGGTAGCCCCATGTAGAGAGCAATGTAAAGTTGTGGTGGGCAATGTAAAGTTGTGGCCGTAAGCCAAGGATTACCTCCCCAATGTTCCTTTTGGGGAGGATGGCCGGGTGTCCCGATTCCAGGGGGTGGTCCTTTGGGGGAGTGAAAATGGGGTTGGTCAAAACTACATCATTCTCATAACCCGACCTGTCCCAGCTTAGTTTTTGGAGATCAGCTGAGGTCAGATCACATACTGAGGTCAGTATGTGACGCGAGACAAGTTCTGGCTGTCAGCCTAGCCCCCATAATGTCAGTAGCAATAGCCCGTGGACTTATATACCGCTTTCTCGTGCTTTTAAAGCCCCCTCTAAGCGGTTTACAGAGTCACCATATTTGCCTCCAATAATCGTTCCTCATTTTACTGACCTCAGAAGGATGGAAGGCTGAGTCGACCTTGCGCCGGTCAGGATCGAACTGCCGGCAGTTGGCAGAGTCAGCCTGCAATGTTGCATTCTCACCATTGTGCCGCCACAACTCATCTATCATCTATGATAAATATAGATGACAGATAGATGAATGGATGGATGGATTGATTGATAGTTGATAGATGACAGTGATAGCACTTAAACTTATATTATTATTATTATTTATTTAATTTCTATGCCGCCCTATTCCGGAGAACTCAGGGCGGCTCACAACATGATAGAAATTACAATAACATACATAAATATAAAAACCCTTAAGTTAAAAAAGGAAAAACCAATCATCCACAAACATACACACAAATGTACACTGGCTAGGGGCAAGGTGTTAGCTGCCCCAGGCCTGCCGGCAAAAGTATGTTTTAAGCAATTTACGAAAGGCGGAGAGGGTGGGGGCGACACGGATCTCCGGGGGAAGTTGGTTCCAGAGGGCCGGGGCCGCAACAGAGAAGGCTCTTCCCCTAGGCCCCGCCAGGCGACACTGGCTGACGGGACCTGGAGAAGGCCCACTCTGTGGGCCCTAACCGGTCGCTGGGATTCATGGGGCAGCAGACGGTCCCGTAAGTAACCTGGTCCGATGCCATGTAGGGCTTTATAGGTCATAACCAACACTTTGAATTGGGTTCGGAGACCAATTGGCAGCCAATTCAGCTCGCGGAGTGATGCCGAAATGTGGGCATTTCTAGGCAAGCCCAAACACTGCTCGCGCGGCTGCATTCTGCATTACCTGAAGTCTCCGAACATTTTTCAAAGGTAGCCCCATGTAGAGAGCATTGCAGTAGTCGAACCTCGAGGTGATAAGGGCATGAGTGACTGTGAGAAGAGACTCCCGGTCCAAATAGGGCTGCAACTGGTGCACCAGGCGAACCTGGGCAAATGTCCTCCTCGCCACAGCCGAAAGATGATGTTCCATATTTAGCTGTGGATCGAGGAGGACGCCCAAGTTGCGGACCTTCTCCGAGGGGGTCAAAAGCTCCCCCCCCAGGCTAATGGACGGATAGATTGAAATATCTTTGGGAGGCAGAACCCATAGCCACTCCGTCTTGTCGGGGTTGAGTTTGAGCCTGTTATATACCGCTTCACAGTGCATTTAGTCCTCTCTAAGGGGTTTATGGAGTCAGCCTCTGGCCCCCGACAATCGGGGTCCTCATTTTACCCACCTCGGAAGGATGGAAGGCTGAGTCAACTTTGAGCCGGTCAGGCTTCTGGCAGTGGGCAGAGTCAGCTTGCAATACTGCATTTTCACCACTGCGCCATCACAGCTCATCTATCGTCTATGGCAGTGTTTCTCAACCTTGGCAACTTTCCCATGTGTGGACTTCAACTCCCAAAATTCTCCAGCTAGCAACACTAGCTGGAGAATTCTGGGAGTTGAAGTTCACACATTGTAAAGTTCCCAAGGTTGAGAAACACTGGTCTATGGTAAATAGATGATAGATAGATAGATAGATAGATAGATAGATAGATAGATAGATAGATAGATAGATAGATAGATAGATAGATAGATAGATAGATAGATAGATAGATAAGACAGGCAGACAGACAGACAGACAGACAGGTGATAGAGGTAGGTAAGTAGGTAAGGTAGGTAGAGACACTCTCCCTCTCTGGAGAAGAGCTTGACTCCGTCTTCTTTGGGGCAGCCCCTGAGATACTGGAAGGCTGCTATCCTGTTCCCCCTCATCCTTCTCTTCATTAAACTACTAGACATCCCCAATTCCTGCAACTGTTCTTCCTATGTTTTAGCCTCCAGTCCCCTGATCATCTTTGTTGCTCTTCTCTGCCCTCTTTCTAGAGCATGGATGTCAAATTTGCCACCTCATGATGTCACGTGAACGTGTCGCAACTTTTCTTGCTTTGCTGGAGCTGTGGTGCACTATGCAAATAAATAATAATAATAACCGTCCCGCGGCACCCCTGTTCTAGAGTCTCAACATTTATTTATTTATTTTTTTAATATCGTGGTGATCCAAGCTGGATGCAAGACCCAGTGTGTGTGTCCTTCTCCCATCCAATGAGGTCACAATCCCACTTTCCCTTCAACTGCAGGTCTGCTGGGGATTGTGAATGCTTTGCTGAGGACCCCCAGCAGCCAATCAGCAGGCGGCTTGAGTCACAGGGCTGTTGGGTGCCCCCCAAGTGAGGATTACTAAGAAGACCAAGCAGGTGGAAGAAGCAGGGGAGAGCAATGAAAATCCCCAATAAAAACTTTGCTCAAGATTCAGCAGCACGGCAGAAGAAGACAGTAAACATAAGCGAACAATAGCGTTGGACTTTTAACAGAAATCACAGTTAGAAGGTACAAAATTGGGGGGCTTAAAAAAAATCTCTTTATTTCCAAGGGTTTTTGACCTTGTACGGCAGGGGTCTTCAAACTTGGCCCTTTGATGACTTGTGGACTTCAACTCCCAGAATTCCTCAGCCAGGTGTGGCTGGCTGAGGAATTCTGGAAGTCCACAAGTCATCAAAGGGCCAAGTTTGAAGGCCCCTGTTGTATGGTATCTTGAAGGATTTCATCCTTAAAAAGGAGATTTCCAATTTTAAGACCCGGCGAAGTCAGATAAGCCATGGTAGCAGCTTTGACTTCAGTTGGGCGTCTACTTCTGGGGTGTCTTGGTCTCCAAGCCACAGATGAGCCAGCTGTCTTGGATGGGTCTTCTGAAGGTCTACTGAGATGACCTCGGGGTCTACAATGCCAATGTCCCTCTCTGGCTTCGCCTCGAAGCAGCCAGCAGGACCCAGGAGAACCTGTCCCACAATCTTCTCGTTGTGTTTCAAGGTGGATGCTTGGGACAGGAGGGAGACCCTGCTGGTGTCTCCCCTCTGCGCTGCTCCAAGTTTTCTCCAGCAGGCTCTGGAGTTGTCCTGCTGGAGCTTGGCCACATCCAAGGGGTGGTGGCATCTTCCTTCCTGTGTGGTGAGAATGGTTGAAGGTGGGAAAATGTTTTCAGTAGCTTTCAGAGCATGCTCGCGCAGGCCTTCCTGCCGATGTTTATGCTTCGTCCTTGAATGGTTTTGGAGACATTTCCCCACCACCTCCTGGGGAGGGAGGAGACCCATATCGGGCATGTCCATGAGGGTCAAGATGGTGGCCGTAGACCCCTGGTCAAACCCCTGCTTCCTTCTCTGATGTGTCCCGTGTGGAGGGGACATAAAAGGGGTTCGTCATCTGCATTTTTTGACTCCAGAGGGCTGATCCATCCATCCTTCCTTCCTCCTTCTTTCTTTCTTTCCTTCTTTCTTTCTTTCCTTCCTTCCTTCTTCCCTCCCTCCCTTCCTCCTCTTTCTTTCCTTCCTTCCTTCCGTCTTTCTTTCGTTCCTTCTTTCTTTTTCTTTCTTTCCTTCCTTCCTTCCTTCTTCCCTCCCCTTTCTTTCTTTCTTTCTTTCTTTCTTTCTTTCTTTCTTTCTTTCTTTCTTTCTTTCCTTCCTTCCCTTTCTTTCCTTCTTTCTTTCCTTCCTTCCTTCTTCCCTCCCTCCCTTCCTCCTCTCTTTCCTTCCTTCCTTCCGTCTTTCTTTCCTTCTTTCTTTTTCTTTCTTTCCTTCCTTCCTTCCTTCTTCCCTCCCTTCTTCCCTCCCCTTTCTTTCTTTCTTTCTTTCTTTCTTTCTTTCTTTCTTTCTTTCTTTCTTTCTTCCTTCCTTCCTTCCTTCCTTCCTTCCTTCCTTCCTTCCTTTCTTTCTTTCTTTCTTCCTTTCTTCCTTTCTTCCTTTCTTCCTTTCTTCCTTTCCTCCCTCCCCTCTTCCTTCCTTCCTTCCTTCCTTCCTTCCTTCCCTCCCTCCCTCCCTCCCTCCCTCCCTCCCTCCCTCCCTCCCTCCCTCCCTCCCTCTCTCTCTCTCTCTCTCTCTCTCTCTCTCTCTCTCTCTCTCTCTCTCTCTCTCTCTCTCTCTCTCTCTCTCTCTTTCTCCCTCCCTCCCCCTCCCTCCGTCCCTTAATATACAATGCAGTATATAACAGGCATATAGAAAATTTCCAGGAAATATACAAATATTTCCTAACAGAGAAATTTCTTAACCGTGAGAACTCAACACTGATGGCTTTTAAGAAGAGACTGGACGACATTTGTCCGGAATGGTCCTGGCGGGTCACCCGCTTGAGAAGCAGGGGCTTGGACTACAAGACCCCTGAGGCAGACTGCCTGCCCTGCTCTCTAGAGCCAGAAGGCAGGTGGGTGGATCGGAAGGTGGGCGGGGTTCCTTGCTTTCATCTCCCTCAGGGCTGCTTCCTTCCACCTCCCGAATTCTGGGTCAGAGGCAGGGCTGGCTAGTGCTATTCCCAGGGATGCTGCAGGAGAGAAATGGTCCAGGGGGTCAGCGCAGCCCCTTCTTTTGATTCCCTGCTGTCCCCAGCATGTGCCAGCATCCCACCTGCCCAGATGTTTTCCCAAAACGCAGGAAGGCCTGGGCTGAGAGGGAGCCAGCTGGGCTCGGGGGCTCGGAGGGAGCGGGTTGACTGTCTCTTGCTCAGCCTTCTTTGTAACTGTGTCTTCTCCTCCTTCTCCTTCTCCTTCTTTTCCTCCTCCTCCTTCTCCTTTTTCTCCTCTTCCTTCTTTTCTTCCTCTTCTCCTCCTCCTTCTTCTCCTTCTTTTCCTCCTCCTCTCTTCTCCTCCCCTTCCTCCTCTCCTCCTCCTCCTCCTCTTCTCCTTTCCTCCTCCTTTCCTCCTCTCTTCTCCTCCTCTTCCTCCTCCTCTTCCTCTTCTCTTCCTCTCCTCTTCCTCCTCCTCTCCTCCTCTTCCTCCTCTCCTCCTCCCCCCCTCCTCCTCCTCTTCCTCTTCCTCTTCCTCTTCCTCTTCCTCTTCCTCCTCCTCCTCCTCTTCTCCCCAGCCATGGCCCCCAAAAAGCCAGCTCCGCCACCGCCTCCTCCGCCTCCGGCCGATGGAGAGGAAGTGATCCACGTGCCCAAATTCAAAGCGGTTCCCCCGGAGGTGAAATGGCGGGTGATCAGAATATTTGGAGTCTTCTGCTTCGTCGTCTTCATCGCAGCGACGGTTGCCTGTAGTTCTCTGCAGGTCGCCCTCGGCCTACAACAATCCATTTAGGGACCATTCAAAAGTACCACGGCAGTGATGACCATTTTTCACACTTAACGATGGTTGCGGCATCCCTGCGGTCACGCGATCAACAGTCAGATGCTTGGCGATTGACTCGTACTTACGACGGTCGCCGTGTCCCGGGGTCACTTTTTGTAACCTGACCGGCAGGAAGCCAGATTCACTTAACAACCGCAGCACCTGTGGCAAAGGAGGTCGTAAAATGGGGCAAAACTCACGTAACAAACAATTCACTTAGCGACAGAAATGTGGGGATCTATTGTGGTCGTAAAGCAAGACGAGAAACGATGGAAACCCATCAAGGAGAGAAGCAACCTGGAATTAAGGAGAAACAATCAACCAGTGGAGTTGTTCATTGCCTCCAGAAGTTGTGGGCACTCCATCACCGGAGAGATTGGACTGTTATTTGTCTGAAATGGTATACCGTCCCCTACTTGAGCGGGGTTGTGTGTGTGTGTGTGTGTCAGACTAGAAGACCTCAAGGTCCCTTCCAACTCATCCTGGTTTTTGCATGAAACAGGAGGTTCCCCTTGCTTGTGAGTTGTGGTTTTTAATGGGGGAGATAGATAGATAGAGAGAGAGAGAGAGAGAGAGAGAGAGAGAGAGAGAGAGAGAGAGAGAGAGAGAGAGGAGAGAGATATGGAGGGAGGGAGAGGGAGAGGGAGAGAGAGAGAGAGGGAGAGGAGAGAGCGAGAGAGAGAGAGGAGAGAGAGATGGAGGGAGGGAGAGGGAGAGGAGAGGGAGAGGGAGAGAGAGGGGAGAGGAGAGAGAGAGAGAGAGAGAGAGAGAGAGAGAGAGAGTCATTCTGCATTCTCCAGGAACAACCAGATAAGCTTTCATTGAACAAGGTGATGCCTTTTGTGTGGCTGCATAAGGACTCTAAGCTAAGCCCACATTTGATGCCTCCTCCTTCCAGCCTGGTTTTACATTGACCTTCTTTGTTTCGCAGTCCTCTTGATAAACAGCCTTATCGATGAGATTTGAGGGAGGGGGGGTCAGTCAAAAAGCCTGAGTACTTGCAACCACACCACTGAGCCCAAAATTTGCCTTACTAAGTCAGAACGTTGGCTGAATCTTGCCCCGTTTAATGACCTTCCCTGCAGTTGTTAAGTGAGTCACATGGTGGTTAAGTGAACCCAGTTTCCCCCGTTGACTTTGCCTGTCAGAAGGTGACTAAAAGGGGAGTCGTGTGTCCCCAGGACACAGAAACTCTCATAAGTGGGGATGAGAGGGAAGAAAGGAGAGGAGAGAGAAAAGAGGTAAAGGAGGGGAGAAGGAAGTAGGAAGGTTGGCAGGAGAAGAGGAGAAGTGGGGAGAAAAGGGAGGAGAGTGGTGAAGGAAAGAGAAGAGGAGAAGAGGAAGTAGGGAGAGAAGAAAGGAGAAAGAAGGGAGAGAAGGAGGAGTGTGGATACAGTTGAAAGGGGAAATGGGCGAGCAACACCAAATGTCATGTGTAGGTATTTAATTTCATTTTATTAAAAGTATCTTATATATGAATGTCAAAAAGAATGTATATTAACATCTCATAAATATCAGGGTATATGTATCGGGGAGAGTTTGGAAAAATAAAAAATAAAACATTTATTAAAAAAAAAAGAAAAGAAACCCTCATAAGCACATGCCGGTTGTCGAGCGTCCGGATTTTGGTCACGTGGCTGTGGGGACGCTGCAACGGTTGTAAGCGTGGTAAAACGGTCAGAAGCTGCCTTTTTTCCCCAGTGCCCTTGTAACTTTGGTCACTAAATGAACTGTTGTAATTGAGGGCTACCGGTAATTCAAACAGACGCCTCCCTGTCCAGAATGGAGGTTTAGGCTCCTCCCAGCCCTGGACGCGCTCCCTTCGCCCCCAGCCACTGCCGATTTACAGCCAGCTTTTTCCTCCGCTGGCCCTCCCCCGGCATTCTCCACAGCCCCTGGTCCCCTGGTCCTTCGTCCTTGCTCATTTACCCAGCATAGTTTGACCAGCCTTTGGTTGCACCGGACCAAATAGACCCCAGCGTGCGATGGGCGGGGGCGATCGCAGGGTGCTGTGGGGCGGGCAGCGTGTGGTGCAAGATTTTTTATAGGGTCTGCACTTTCTGATCAATTGGGGGGCTCGCAGTCTGGTTTGAAGCACCCCTGCTTCAGACAGGAAGGTGGTGCAGAGAGTGGTGAGGACAGCAGAAAAGATTATTGTCAGTTCCCTCCCTTCCATCCATCCAGGACATGGCATATACTGTAAGCGATGCTTGAGCGGGTCTGCAGGATTCTCTGACATGCTACACGTCCTCTCCATGACCTGTTTTCCTTGTTCCCTTCCGGGAGGAGGGGGCTTCGTGGTCTCTGAAGCAGAACACCCAGATTCAGCCACAATTTTGTTCCATAGAGCATCAACCTTGTGAACTCTCAAGCTTCCTCCTTCCATAATGTATTCAAGATGGACAGGGATTAATATTTATATGTTACTTATATGTAATGGTGTAGGGTCTTAACTCTCTTAACTCCTGGGGTCCAGAATTTATTTGTGATTCTGGATGGCTTAACAAACAACAACAACAACAACAATAATAAAAATTATTAATAAAGTAATAATAATAAAGTAATAATAATTAATAAAGTAAATAATAATTAATAATAAAGCAATAATAATTAATAATAAAGCAATAATGATAATTAATAATTATTAATTATTAATAATTAAATAATAATAACGATAATAATAATAACCCCATAGACAGATAATCCTCAACTTAACAACCATTCATTTGGTGTCCACTCCAGTATGGCGGACTCAGGAATTCTGGAAGTCCACCCGTTCATAAAAGGGCCGGTCGCTCCCCACCCCGATGTCGTGACATAACATCCCGAACTGGTTTTTCTGTCGAGTTGTCCATAACACCTGGAGGAAAGGCTTCAGGTTTCCTTAATATTTTGCATTCTTTCTCCTTTCTCCTGTCTTCGCTTTAGATATTAGTTGCTTAATGCGCCCCCCAGGCCCCTACATAGAACCCATGAATTCTATTAGGAGGACCATGGCCAATGCCTTAAGGAAACCGGCCATCAGTAGTCTAAGCGGTAAGTCGAGACAGAAGAGTCCGGCCCCCTCGGCCGGCTCACCTCCCCGTTTGGAGACAGGTGAGAATCTATCTTTCTATCTGTCTGTCTGTCTGTCTGTCTGTCTGTCCGTCCGTCGTCCGTCCGTCCGTCCGTCCGTCCGTCCGTCCATCCATCCATCCATCCATCCATCCATCCATCCATCCATCTATCTATCTATCTATCTATCTATCTATCTATCTATCCAGCTTATCTATCTATCTATCTATCTATCTATCTATCTATCTATCTATCTATCTATCTATCTATCTATGCTATCTATCTATCTATCTATCTATCTATCTATCTATCTATCT
This sequence comes from Bothrops alternatus, assembly GCA_034064705.1. NCBI lineage: Eukaryota > Metazoa > Chordata > Lepidosauria > Squamata > Viperidae > Bothrops > Bothrops alternatus. The sequence continues at coordinate 320 of JARGCV010001182.1, read as the reverse complement.
ATCTATCTATCTGTTTCTATTTATCATCTTTCTTTCCTATCTATTTATCATCCATCATCCCTCCATCCCTCCATCCCTCCATCCATCTATCTATCTATCTATCTATCTATCTATCTATCTATCTATCTATCTATCTATCTATCTATCTATCTATCTATCTATCTATCTATCTATCTATCTATCTATCTATCTATCTATCTATCTATCTATCTATCTATCTATCTATCTATCTATCTACCTACCTACCTACCTACCTACCTACCTGTCTAGTCGGTCCAGTCGGTCAGTCTGTCTGTCTGTCTATTCAGATATGGGCACTG
>JARGCV010001180.1:0-48086 GCA_034064705.1 Bothrops alternatus | reverse complement strand
TATCGACAATTGTTTTTTTTTAATATATAAAATTCTTTTATTAAAACAATCAACATTGAACATAAAAACATATTGTGCAGCAATCATCATGGCACCTGATATACAATACTAAGTATTAGTCATTGAAAACGTCTGAATTAGTAAGCCTTTTTCCACCCCTTGCGTCTAGCCTCAACTATACTCCTGTTACACTTTGTTTGATTGGTGTTTCTCTTATCTGGTTCCATATTAATGTGATCAACATTAAACCAAAGATCCTATTGCTAAACAATCATCCTAGAACATAGCATACAACATTAGGTATTAATCTTTGTAAACATCTGTTTTAGTAAACGTTCTTCCCTCCTCCCTTCCCTCTTCAAGTATACTCCGAGTACCTTTTGTTTGGTTGGTGTGTCAAGTCCGGGGTGTTATGTTGCAGGTGCTTGTCTGTTTGAATTCTGAAGTCCCAGAGCAGTTTAATTTTATCATTTTCTATGACTTTCTCTATTTTATGATCCCACCAGTTGTTGCTTACAGGCAAATTATATTTCTTGCAGATCTTCCAGTGCACCATTATTGCTACTTTGTCATGCTGCTGCTTGTAGTCAGTCTGTGCAATCTTCTTGCAGCAGCTTACCAGGTGGTCCACTGTTTCTTCAGCTTCTTTGCATAGGCGGCACTTATTGTCTGTTGCTGTCTTCTCAATTTTGACTTTATATGCATTTGTCCTTAAGGCTTGTTCTTGTGCAGCCAGAATTAGTCCCTCGGTCTCTTTCTTCAATTTTCCTGCTCTTAGCCATTGCCAGGTCTTGTTATTATCTGCTTTCCCAGCTATTTTTTTAATGTATTGGCCATGTAGTGCTTTGTCTTCCCATGCCTCTATTCTGTTCTTCATTTGGTCTTTCTTGTAGATCAGTTTGATCTCTCCAGTAGTCAGTAAGCCTTCCTGATATACTAATTTCAGTGCATCTTCATCACTGTCCTTCAGATATTCTTCCAAAGCCATTTTTTTCTTCTTCAACCATCTGATGTACTTGCAGCATTCCATGGCCACCTATTTGCCTTGGTAGATAAAGTTTGTAAATGTCACTGCGTGGATGAAGGGCGTGATTCATTGTCATTATTTTTCTGGTCTTCCTATCCATTGCTTTTAGTTCTGCTTGAGTCCAGTCCACTATTCCAGCTGTGTATCTAATGACTGGAATTGCCCAGGTGTTGATTGCCTTTATGGTATTTCCTCCATTGAGTTTGGACTTTAAGATCTTCTTCACTCTCTTGATGTATTTATTTCTAATCTTTTTCTTGACTTCAGTGTGCTTGATGTTGTCAGCTTGAAGGATACCCAAGTATTTGTAGTAATCTTCCTCATCCAGACTCTGAATGTTATTTTCATGGGGCATCTTGATTCCTTCAGTTTTCACTATTTTTCCTTGTTTGATAGTAAGTGTGGCACATTTGTCTAAGCCAAACTCCATTGCAATATCTTGGCTATATATACGGATAGTGTTGAGCAGCGATTCTATTCCAGATGATGTTTTTCCATACAACTTCAGATCATCCATGTAAAGGAGGTGGGATAGTCTGGCAGATGTTTTTGATGTTTGATAGTCATGTCTTGACTTATTGAGTATGGTTGAAACAGTGCAATAACAAATAGTAATGGTGATAATGAATCTCCTTGAAATATTCCTCTCTTGATATTAACCTCTCCCAGTCTCTTACCATTGATCTGCAACTGTATCTTCCACTGTGCCATGGATCTTTGCACAAATTTTCTGATGTTTCTACTGACTCCTGTTATTTCTAGGCACTTGATTATCCAGTCATGTGGCAGAGAGTCAAATGCCTCTTTATAGTCAATCCATGCCACATTCAGGTTGGTCTTCCTTTTCTTGCAGTTTTCCAAGATCATTTTGTCTATTAGGAGTTGATCTTTTGTTCCTCTGCTATTGGGGCGGTTTCCTTTCTGCTCAGGTGGAAAGAGATTGTTTTCAACTAGATCAGGGGTTCTCAACCTTGGCAACTTTAAGACTTGTGGACTTCAACTCCCAGAATTCCTCAGCCAGCTTTGCCTTAAAGTTGCCAAGGTTGAGAACCCCTGAACTAGATGCTGTTGTACTGCAACAGCTACCACACCAGTTAGTAATTTGAAAGTTGTTGGTAAGGAAGTAATTGGCCTGTAGTTTATTTATTTATTTTTATTTTAAATCACATTTATATGCCGCCCCTCTCCAAAGACCCGGGGCGGCTCACAACAAAAAACTACAACAATTTTAAAATTAACACATTCATACCACACACAAAATCAATCAATTCACATGCACTGATGGCGGGACACTCTTAGGGCCGAGGGACAGAGTGCAACTCACATGCCCCAAGCCTGTCGGCATAGATGTGTCTTCAATCCTTTCCGGAAAGCTAGGAGGGAGGAAGCAGTACGGACCTCTGAGGGAAGCTTATTCCAGAGGGCTGGGGCAGCAACGGAGAAGGTCCTTGCCCTAGGCCCCGCCAGATGACATTGTCTAACAGACGGGACCTGTAGGAGGCCAACCCTATGTGCCCTAACCGGTCGCTGGGATTCATGAGGCAGGAGATGGTCCCGCAAGTATCTTGGTCCATTGCCATAAAGGGCTTTATAGGTCATAGCCAACACTTTGAATTGTGTTCGGAGACCAATTGGTAGCCAGTGCAGCTCACGGAGAGCTGGAGTGATATGAGCATGTCTTGGGAGACCCAAGACAGCTCGCACGGCCACATTCTGGACTACCTGCAGTCTCCGGACATTCTTCAAAGGTAGCCCCATGTAGAGAGCAATACAGTAGTAGAATCTTGAGGTGACAAGGACATGGGTGACTGTGAGGGTGACTGTGACTCCCGATCCAAATAGGGCCGCAACTGGCGCACCAGGCGAACCTGGGCGAATGCTCCCCTCGCCACAGCCGAAAAATGATGTTCCAAACTTAGCTGTGGATCGAGGAGAACACCCAAGTTGTGAACCTTCTCTGAGGTGGGCAAAACTTCTCCCCCCAGGGTAATGGACAGACAGATAGAATTGTCCTTGGGAGACAGGGCCCATAGCCACTCCATCTTGTCGGGATTGAGTTGCCTGGTGTTGCCTCTTTTGCTGGATTTTTCATTATTAGGTAGGTTTTCTCAGTTGTTAGCCACTTTTCAATTTCTCCTCCTTGTAGTATATTGTTGAACTGCTTGGTTATTATTATTATTATTATTATTATTATTATTATTATTATTATTATTATTATTATTATTATTAACCATTGCACAGTCAGCCAGATGTTCAGACTGGATTTGGCATTTTGTCTACCTATCGAGTCCTTACCCTGGACCTGGGATAGGCACATGTGGATGTTTGATGATATTACAGATCTCGTCGCAGGATGGAAGCAGTTCCTAGTAAGGCCGTCTTTTGCAATTGACTAATAGCGAATTTGTCAATGCCAATGGTGTTCAAGTGGTGCTCCAGTTGTTTTGGGATTGCACCCAAGGCACTTATTATTATTATTATTATTATTATTATTATTATTATTATTATTATTATTATTATTATTATTATTATTATTATTATTATTATTATTAGTTCAGACAAGTGGTTGTCCATTAATCTCTTCTTTAAAACCTCCAATTTTAAAGCACCCACAGCTTCTGGAGACTGATCTGATCAGTTCCAAAGAAGCGTCTTGGGTGAGAAGCAAAACATTTTCAAGGGAAAAAAAACAACAATAAATTCCAGTTGCCTTATGGAAAATCACCTTTGGGACAATCATGACCTGGGTGTTTGAGAATCTCCATAGACAGTTATTCTCAATTCAATTTATTGTATCAAGGTAGACGGGGCACGCATTGACTTTCAGGTAGGACTTGGACAAAACTCGCTCATTCTCCTTCCGAAAAACACATTGGTACAATTGAAACATCCTCTGTGCTGTGAAACATTTCCTTTTTATCTTATCTCACATTTTATCTTTTATCTTTCCCATATAGCTTTTCAGTCAGCTGTGGAGATTGAATGGTCATGCAGTTAAAGGGCTGGAAGGGACCTTGGAGGCCATGTAGTCCAACCCCTTGACTAAGGTAGAACTCTTCATATCATTCCAATCAAACGGTTGTCCAGACTATTTTTGATGGAGCACCCACAACTTTAGGAGGCAAGCCATTCCATTGATTGCCAGAAAATTTGTCCTTACTTCTAGGTTGGACCTCTCTTAGGAGAACATAGAATAACAGAGTTGGAAGGCACTTTGGAGGTCTTCTAGTCCAACCCCCTATTCAAGTAGAAGAACCTATATCTGTGGTGGCGAACCTATGGCACGGGTGCACCACTGACCCAGTCCTAGGCTGGATTATAAGGTTATAAAATCTTTTCGCTTTAGGCCTCCGCTGCCGTGTGCAAAAAAAAAAGGTTCATTCAATCAATCAATTTCAACTTCTGGTGGGGAAAAAAGATTTTGCAAAGTTGGAATTCATTGATTGAACTTTTTAGTCCCACTCAGTCTGCCGTTTCCACCGCAGCCACGCCCAGCCAATGGGCCACACCCAGCCAATGGGCCACACCCAGCCAATGTGCCACGCCCACCCAGCACCCGGCGATACATAAGTGGGTTTTGGGTTGCAGTTTGGGCACTCGGTCTCTTAAAGGTTCGCCATCACTGACCTATATCATTTCAGACAAGTGATCATCCAGGCTCTTCTTTTTTTTTTTTTTTTTTTTAATAAAAATTCTTTTATTAAAACAACCAACATTGAACATAAAAACATGTTATGCAGCAATCATCATGACACCTGGTATACAATACTAAGTATTAGTCTTTGATAACGTCTGGGTTACGTAAGCCTTTTTCCCCCACTCCTCGTGTCTTAAAAGCCTCCAGTGATGGAGCACTCGACATTTCTGAAGGCAAGCCGCTCCACTGATTAATTGTCCTCACCTTTCGGAAGTTTCTCCTTAATTTTAGATTGCTTCTCTCTTTGGTTAGTTTCCATCCATTGTTTCTTGTCTTGCCTTCAGGTGGTCTTTGTGGCAGCCCCTCACATATTGAAACACTGCTGTCATGTCTCCCCTAGTCCTTTGTTTCACTAGACCAGACAAACCCAATTCCTGGAACTGTTCTTCAGTCTCCAGTCCTCTAATCCTTTTTGCTGCTTTTCTCTGCACTCTTTCCAGAATCTCAACATCTTTTTTTATATTCTGGTGCCCAAAATTGGAGGCAGTATTCCGAGTGTGGTCTTTGACAAGCTTCCACTTACTTCTTGTCTTGCCCTCAGTTGCTTTGGAGAATAAACCAATCCTGTCTTCCCTGTGGCAGCCCGTCAAGTAGAGGAAGACCGTTACCATGTACCTCCTCTCTTCAATAGACTAGACCAGAGGTAGGCAACCTTGGCTCTTTTATGATTCATGGACTTCAACTCCCAGAATTCCTGAGTCAGCTACCCTTGGACTAGACTAGGGGTTCTCAACCTTGGCAACTTTAAGACTTGTGGACTTCAACTCCCAGAATTCTGGGAGTTGAAGTCCACAAGTCTTAAAGTTGCCAAGGTTGAGAACCCCTGGACTAGACATACCGAGCTCCGTCAACCGTTCATCATATGACTTAGCTTCCAGACCTCTGTTCATTTGTGTTCCTCATCTTTGCACACTTATGTGGTGAGGGTGATGGTTTGTTCTCCAAGGTTGTGGGTTGGTTTCCAAATGTTTTGTTATCAGGCTAGGTAACATCTTCAGTGGAGTGTAGGGGATGTAATGTAGGTGTTCCTCTGTTTACAAGGGCTTCAGATGTGGGGTGTGTCGAGTGACAGTCTTGTGATGGGTCAGGTGTGAGTAATCAGTGGGAGTCTTATGATGGTCTTGTGATGGGGAGGTTACTACAAGTCAGGGTCCTTGGAAGGTGAACTGCTGGTGGGGGGGCAGGAAAGGGGGCTTGCTTGAGCATAGGGGTTGGACTAGAAGACCCCCAAGGTCCCTTCCAACTCTCTTATTCTCTACATGGCTATCGGAGCTAATTCTATCCTGGTTCCTGACTTGACAATCCATTGATATTTATTTATTATGCACTGAGATCATGCCATTCATTAGGTGATCCTTGACTGATAAGGTGCACCTGGGGATTAATCAGGAAACCTTATTCTGACATCCAGTTGATTTCATTTGCTCTTATGGAACATGTCTGTGACATGTCAGAATTATTTTAGGTAGTTGATCAGGAGACATTATACAATGACAAAGTGGAAGTTCCTGAATGTGCCCCCACCTTCCTTCTGTTTCTCCTCCAGGCTGAATTCACATCAAATCTCTTGTACAACAATAGCTATGACAGATTAGAAGAAAAAGGGAGATGTTACTGTTGAATTCCTATACGTGTCTGGTAGATAAATTTTGGATAATGGTGAGGAGGAGGTTGGGGGTGAAGGAAGGAGGTGAACCCCTCAGATAGATCCCTGAGGCTGAATTGGACACTCAGTACTTGACACTGGATCAGCCTAGCAAATGGGTTTGTTTTAATGAAGATGGATGATTGTGTGTGTGTGTGTGTGTTTTTAAGTCAATTTGGACTGATGGTTAAGGCATAAGCCTAGGAACCAGGAGTTCCTACTCTTCTCTTTGCTGCGTGACTTTGGGCCAGACACACACTCTCTCTCTCTCAGCCCTGCTCGTTCATAGAGTTGTTACTATGGAGAAAAATAGGAGGAGGAAGAATTATTAGGTAAGTTCACCACCTTGAGTTATGTGTGATAGATAGATAGATAGATAGATAGATAGATAGATAGATAGATAGATAGATAGATAGATAGATAGATAGATAGATAAAGAGATGGAGAAGAAGAGAAAGAAGAAGAAAGAAAGAAAGAAAGAAGAAAGAAAGAAAGAAAGAAAGAAAGAAAGAAAGAAAGAAAGAAAGAAAGAAAGAAAGAAAGAAAGAAAGAAGAAAGAAGAGGAAGGGGAGGGAGGGAGGGAGGGAAGGAAAGGAAAGGAAAGGAAAGAAAGGAAAGAAAGAAAGAAAGAAAGAAAGAAGAAAGAAAGAAAGAGGGAGGGAGGGAGGGAGGAAGGAAGGGAAAGGAAAGAAAGAAAGAGAGAGAAAGAAAGAAAGAAAGAAAGAAAGTGAAGAGAAAGAAAGAAAAGGAAGGAAGGAAGGAAAAAGAGGAAGGGAGGGAGGAAAAGGAAAGAAAAAAATAGAGAAAGAAAGAAAGAGAGAAAGAAAGAAAGAGGGTGGGAGGGAGGGAGGGAGGGAGGAAAGAAGGGAAAGGGAAAGGGAAAGGGAAAGGGAAAGGGAAAAGAAAGAAAGAAAGAAAGAAAGAAAGAAAGAAAGAAAGAAAGAAAGAAAAGAAAGAAAGAAAGAAAGAAAGAAAGAAAGAGGGAGGGAGGGAGGGAGGGAGTGAGGAAGGAAGGGAAAGGAAAGAAAGAAAGAGAAAGAAAGAAAGTGAAAAAAAAAGAAAAGGAAGGAAGGAAGGAAAAAGAGGAAGGGAGGGAGGGAGGGAGGAAAAGGAAAGAAAAAATAGAGAGAGAAAGAAAGAGAGAAAGAAAGAAAGAGGGTGGGAGGGAGGGAGGGAGGGAGGGACGAAAGAAGGGAAAGGGAAAGGGAAAGGGAAAGGGAAAGAAAAAAGAAAGAAAGAAGAAGAAGAAGAAAGAAAGAAAGAAAGAAGAAAGAAAGAAAGAAAGAAAGAAAGAAAGAAAGAAAGAAAGAAAGAAAGAAGAAAGAAAGAAAGAAGAAATTTTGATCACGTGACCATTGGGGAGGTTGCCACGGTCATAAGTGTGAAAAATAGTCATAAGCTACTTTTTCTTTCCAGTGATGTTGTAACTTAGAACGGTCACTAAACGAGAGATGGTGAGTTGATTGTACATTACCTGTAAGATCATTTCGCTTTTGGATCTGGAGCAGAGCTTTCCTGCCTTCTTCCGCCTTCGTTAGCCAACAATTAAAAGTAATATGAAACAAACAAACAAAATGTCCATACAAAACTCATTGTAATTGTAAAAATAGAATGATTCACTTAACTACCGCCTCGCTTAGCAACGGAAATCCTTCTCCCCACCCCCTACTGATGACATCAGCAAGGCCCAAAAAGCTCGCAAGTTTCCAAATTCATGAACTTTCATCGTAAAAATTAAGATGATTCTCCGATCAACCGCCTCACTTAGCGACAGAAATTCTATTCCCCAAGCTGGTCGTAAATCGAGGACTGCCTCTATTTTTGGGGGGGGGGAAGCAATGGGGCCACATAAGGTCTTTTTGGCCTCCTCTCAGCCGTCCTGCCCCATTTCAACGACAATAACCATGAGGAAAAAAAAAGCTCCTAAGTTCTTAAATTCATGAACTTTCATCCTAAAAATTAAGTCGATTCCCTGAAGAACTGTCTCGCTTAGCGACAGAAACTCTGTTCCCCACGTGGGTTGTAAATCGAGGACTAGCTGTGATTTCCCCTAAATAATTTTGCCGCTCACGGCAACGTCTTTGAGGTAGCCTCTCCTGCCGGTCGTGAACTTTCATCCTCCAAATTGATTCCCTGAACAACCGCCTCGCTTAGTGACGGAAACTTTGTTCCCCACGCGGGTTGTAAATCGAGGACTAGCTGTGATTTCCCCTAAGTAATCTTGCCGCTCACAGCAATGTCTTTGCGGTCGCTTCTCTTCCCGGTCGTGAACGCTCATCCTCCAAATGAAGGCGGTTCCCCGAACACCTGTCTCACTTAGCGATGGAAACTCTGTTTCCGTTGTTGGTCATAAGTCGAGGACTGCCTGTATTTTTGCCCCACAGGTGAGGGGGCCACTGGAGGTGAGGTCTTTTCGGCCTCCTCACACCCCTCCCGCCACACTTCAAGGACATCGACCCTGAGGTCACGGCATCCCTTTTGTGTAACGCCATCTTCCCGCCCAGATTTTTTTCCTCACGGCCAAATCAATGGTTTCGCCGCCACTCTCTGGCCTGTGGTTAGAACCAGCTCGGGAGACCTTCTGTCTCCGGGACTGCCTGGATGTTGTCAATTCCAATTTACCCAGAGATTCTTTTGCTAGACAACAAAAGGTTTCCAATCGATAGAAAGCCTCATAAGCGGTTTTTGCTCCCGTTACCGAAGATCCCTGAGGGAAGAGAGGGGGGAAAAAAAGGCTCTTAAATAGTTCAGCTCATTTGGCTTTTAACCAACTTCTTTCTTGGTTATTGTTAGACCTTTTTTCCCCATCATGCTTTGGGTCCTCCAAGGTTTTCCTGGGCTCCTGTCCTCCCAGATCTGGTTTTTAACGCTCCCTTTCGCTTAGGGAGGGGAGCGGAAAGGATGGATGCCCTTCTTCCAGCACAAATAAAGGAGGGGTTTTTTTTGGGGGGGGACATAATTTCTCCATGTGAGTGCTGTATTTTTTATTATTATTATTTTTAAGGGAAGTGTTCTCTCCTTGTTTTCAGTCTTCCGAAGGGGAGGGGAAAAAAATCAACATTTTCTTTTTTCCACCAGGCTGGTAGAGCCTTGCAGTATGAAGAGACAGTGCCAGAAATCTCAGGTCTAGTTGGAGGAGGAGGAGGAGGAGGAGGAGGGAGGAGGAGGAGGAGGAGGAGGAGGAGGAGGAGGAGGAGGAGGAGGAGGAGGAGGAGGAGGAGGAAAAATAGAAGGAGAAAGTGGGTGAGAAGAAGAAGCATGAGAGGTTCAGGAGAAGGAAGAGGAGAAAGAGAAGGAGAAATTGGAGGAAAAGATTAAAGAGAAGGGGAAGGAGGAAAGAAGGAGAATGGGGGAGAGGAGAAGGAGCATGAGAGGTACAGGAGAAGGAAGAGAACAAGGAGGAGGAGGAAGAGAAGGAGAATTGGGAGGAAAAGATAAAAGAGAAGGGGAAGGAGGAGAAGAAGGAGTAAGGGGGAGAGGAGAAGAAGCATGAGAGGTACAGGAGAAGGAAGAGAAGAAGGAGGAGGAAGAGAAGGAGAATTGGGAGGAAAAGATGAAAGAGAAGGGGAAGGACGAGGAGGAGGAGAAATAGAAAGGGGGAGAGGAGAAGAAGCATGAGAGGTACAGGAGAAGGAAGAGAAGAAGGAGGAGGAAGAGAAGAGAATTGGGAGGAAAAGATGAAAGAGAAGGGGAAGGAGGAAAAAAGGAGAAAGGAGGAGAGGAGAAGGAGCATGAAAGGTACAGGAGAAGGAAGAGGAGGAGGAGGAGGAAGGAGAAGGAGAAAGGGGGAGAGGAGAAGGAGCATGAGAGGTACAGGAGAAGGAAGAGAAGGAGGAGGAGGAAGGAGAAGGAGAAAGGAGGAGAGGAGAAAATGCATGAGGGGTATAGGAGGAGAAGGAGGAAGAGGAGGAGTATCCATATTATTATGATTTTTTTCTGCATCCATAATCCACATCAGCACATTCTTTAATCTGAATAACTCTATACGGATCATGATGTAATATTCTTCAAGACAGGGACATAGAGAGAGGGCAAAAAGTCAAGATGGCGGTCAGGACGGTGTGATGTGATGTCTGTTCCTCTCTCTAATGTGCAGACCCAATCTGGGCCCGACCCGGTCCCATCAACTTAGCCTGCAAACACATTATCTTCTTTTTAAATTTTAATTTATCTTGACATAGTATTCTGCCTTTTGGCTGGAAAGTAACGTCTCCCAGCTTTTGAAGCTAGACTGGATCAGATATTTTGCTTGAAGAAAACCCCCAAATCATCATCTCTTCCATTTAAGTTGGGCCTTATTTTGGAACCTGCCTCCTGCTTAATTTTTCTTGACAGTTACAACAATGAATCAGTGGAACCATCTGCCTCCTGAAGTTGTGAGTGCTCAATCACTGGAGGTTTTTAAGAAGAGACTGGGACACAAAATTGTTTGAAGTGGTATAAGGTCTGGTGCTTGAGATGTGTTTGGACTAGAAGACCTCCAAGGTCCCTTCTAACACTGTTTAGACTTACATTCAGCCAAGAAATAGCTGGCCACTGCAGCAGATTGTAGGGTTTGTACTGATTTGCTCACGGTCAAATGTGATCAAAGACAGAAGGTGTCCCAGGATGAAGTTTGATCACAACAGCCTACCTGAAAAGGCTGTTATTGTCTGGGTGATACACCAAAAGGAGAACTCCTTGGAGCATTTGAAGGAAAGATGAACTTTAAGTCCAACAAAGAAATAAAGCAGAAGAGGGCATACAACTCACTCATAGTCACTCTGTGTGGTTTACAAAATAAAACCCTACTACCAAAAGCAAAACCCCTCCACCCTCCTGATGACAACAATCAAATCAACCCCTTGATGGGGTCTGTATCACCCTGGAATTCCCAGGTCCATTGGACAAACCGTAGGGTCATTCAAAAGAGTGTCAAGGTGAGGCTAATCTTGTTCCATAGAATTGATGTTCTACAGGGAGGGAGCCACCACAAAGAAGATCCTTCTTCTCATCCCACCAGATAGACCTCCTTAAGAGAGGGGACACATAACATCTCCTGCCTCTCTGCTCTGGTGTGTCATGTGGATGTAACTGGGAAATGATGGCCCTTCAAATAACAGGGAGAGAGCCACCAGAAGAAGTTTCTTCTTGGTCCCACTGAATAGACCTCCTTAAGTGAGGGGACTCATAACATCTCCTGCCTCTCTGCTCTGGTGTGTTGGGTAGATGTAACTGGGAAATGATGGCCCTTCAAATAAGAGGGGAGAGAGCCACCATGGATAAAGTTCTTTTTGGTCCCACCAGGTAGAACTCCTTAATGGAGGAGACCCATAACATCTCCCTGCCTCTCTGCTCTGGTGTGTTGGGTGGATATAACTGGGAAATGATAGTCTTTGAAATAAGAGGGAGAGAGCCACCATGTAAAAAGTCCTTCTTCTTGGTCCCACCGAATAGACCTCCTTAAGTGAGGGGACTCATAACATCTCCTGCCTCTCTGCTCTGGTGTGTTGGGTAGATGTAACTGGGAAATGATAGTCTTTGAAATAAGAGGGAGAGAGCCACCATGTAAAAAGTCCTGCTTCTTAGTCCCACCGAATAGACCTCCTTAAGAGAGAGGACCCATAACATCCCCTGCCTCTCTGCTCTGGTATGTCCCATACATATCACTTGAAAAAGATGTTCCTTCAGTTAACGGGCCCCAGGCCATGTAGGGCTTTGAAGGTGACAAGTAGCAACTTGCATTGGACCCAGAAGTAAACTGTCAAGCTCTGCAAGAGAGGGGACACTTAACTTGCACCATGTGGGCTGCCGCACTATGAACCAATGGAAGCTTCCAAATACTTTTCAAGGGCAGCTCCATGTAGAGCAGACATGTCAAACACAAGGCCCAGGGGCCGGATGCGGCCCGCGAAGTGGTTTCATGTGGCCCGCGAAGCCACCCTGGAAACAGTGAGGGAATGGCCCCCGCTGATTTGGCCCTGGCCCAGGCCGGCTGGGAACCAATGTACAATTTTGTGGTGGCCATCTATGCTGAAATGCATTCAGTCTTAGCTCCACAAGACCATTTAGAAACAGCTTGGTGCCACAGGTGCTCGAGGGCCAGGCTGGGCATTTGACCTCTGCTGCCCAGGGCTCCAGGCAGCCTATGCCACCATCCAAGCCCCCCCGCATGGCCTGAGAGGAACAGTGAGGCTCCTCCAGTGGATCATGCCTTGGCAGTTGCCCTGGTCCCACCCCCTTCAGCCAGAGACCCTCAGATCTTTCCCACTCCTGCCCAGGCCCCCACAGGCACCCTTGACCGTGAATGATGTAGAGCTGGCCACACCACCCAGTAGGCCATACCCACTCCATCCACACCCACCCAGTAGGCCACACTCACCCTGGCCACACCCATGTGCCCCCCCGAGGGCAACCACAATGCTGATGCGGCCCTTAATGAAATTGAGTTTGACACCCCCTCATGTAGAGTTTCACTGCGGTAGTCCAGAAGTCAAATCGTCCCTAGGTTGCTCACCTTACATGTTGAAATGGGTTGAGTCAAGATACTTGCAACATTCTGATATATTGACCTGATCAGTATTGATTAGATCAGATGTTTTTTGAGCAAGAGACTTAAGGTATCGTGTGAACTCACCCCCTGCCACGGGGCTGTCTGTGGTTTAGTCTACAAAGTGCAGCAATTCTGAAAGCTGCTTCAGCATTTATTTATTTTATTTTATTTTATTTTATTCGGATTTGTATGCCGCTCCTCTCCGAAGACTCGGAGCGGCTCACAACATATATATAAAACAATTTAATCTAAATCCGAACAAAAAACATTAAAAATAAAACCCCACACATACTCCTCAGTCACACCACAATCAACAATCATCCCCAGGCCTGCCGGCAGAGGTAGGTTTTTAATTCTTTTGGAAGGCCGGGAGAGTCAGAGAAGCGCGGACTTCAGGAGGTAGTTGGTTCTAGAGGGTGGGCACCACAACAGAGAAGGCCCTCCCCCTAGGGCCCGCCAGACGACATTGTTTCGCTGACGGGACCCGGAGGAGGCCAACCCTGTGCGCTCTCACCGGTCGTGAAGAAGTATGTGGCAGAAGACGGTCCCGTAAGTATCCTGGTCCCATGCCATGAAGGGCTTTATAGGTAATAACCAACACCTTGAATTGGGCTCGGAGACCAATAGGCAACCAATGCAGCATGCGGGAGAGTTGATGAAATGTGGGCACAACGAGGAAGGCCCACAACTGCTCACGCAGCTGCATGTTCTGGGAATGCAGCAAATTGCAACAGTCACAATTTATAACTATGAATATACAGTAGGATAGCTGTGATTTTTTTTTTAAAAAGGAAATAATAAGAGAGGGTGATATCTTAAGTTCCTGCCATCAGATAACACCGGAATAAACAAAGCATATTCACCAATGTAGTCATTAGTACATCTTTAAAATTTGCTGGAATGCTCTCCCCACTGAATTTGCAAAGCCTATTGCTAGGTACTGTTTACTATAATATGATATAGGCTTTAATTAGTGAATTGATCCCGGTATTGGCTAAAAGCAGAATAAACTGCCCGCCATCATTTTGCAGCCATTTGGGATATGTGTGTAGCTGCTAAAATACAAAGATAACACTATCAAAATCTCCGCCTTGTCCTTTAAACAGCATTGAAATCTTATTTCTTGTTCTACCTGCCATTATTTATTTATTTATTTATTTATTATTATTTATTAATTAAATTTGTATGCCGCCCCTCTCCCAGGACTCCCAGGTCGCCTTCACCTGAGGCTGAGGTCAACCCGTTAGATTTTTTCAGGGGTTCAACTGTCTAGCAACTGGTTTGTTGTTGTTTTTTAACTTTTTTTTTAAATTATTTTATTAAAACCATCAACATTAAACATAAGATCATATTAAAAAGCAATTATCATATAACCTGCAATACAACTCTAAGGATCAGTCTTTGTAAATGTCTGGTTTAGCAAACATTCCTCACTCCTCGCGTCCAGCCTCAACTATACGCCTGATACATTTTATTTGATTGGTATTTCTCTTATACATGGTATATCTACTGTTTCTAGTCTAACACCTGTTGTTCATTCGAGCTTTAGAAGTAAATTCATCTCAGTAGTAGTGCAATCTTTTATGATCCCTAACAAAAGATCCTGAGGTAGAAATTCAGTATCCTGAGGTAAAAATTCAGTAGCCTTTCCAATATTAAAGCAATCAACATTAGATCTGGGCTCATATTAATGAGCTGTCCTCATAAGACCTGAAAAAACAGCTCTTGTATATGGTCTATCTACTATATCTAGTCTGTCACATATTGTTCATTCGCGCTTTAGAATTAACTTCGTCTCAATAATAGTGCAATCTTTTATAATCCCTAACAAGAGATCCTGAGGTAGAAATTCATTAACCTGATTTCAAAATTCAATCCGCTTTTTCAATATTAAAGCAAACAACATTATGCATAAGATCATATTAAGAGGCAATCCTCATATAACTTTTTAAAACTTTGGTACAACTTAAAAAAAAAAAAAATAAAAGAGAGGTGAAGGAATAAAACAGCCACAGACTGTTCTTCATATGTTTTAGCCTCCAGCCTCTTCCTCTTAAAAACCACCAGTGTTGAAGCACCCACAACTTTTGAAGGGAAAATCTTTCCACTGATTAATTGTTCTAATTGTCAGGAAATTTCTCCTCAGTTCTGGGTTGCTTGCCTCCTTGGTTAGGATTGTAAAGGAGATAAAGGAGGGTATATCTACACACTGCAGGCATATCATTCCAAATAGGAGTTAGTTTTAGCAATTAGTGTTGTCAAAGGCTCTTTATATATAAAGAGTCCATTCTGGGCCTGGCCAACAAAAAATTAGCTACTGGTTCTGCCGAAGTGGTGAGAACCAGCTGAATCCCACCACTGTCCTGAGTCCAAAAACATAGAAAACTGCCTTACACAACTCAGATGGTTAATTTAGCTCGGTCTTGTCCATCTTGAGAAATGGTGTGTGTATGTGTGTGTGTGTGTGTGTGTGTGTGTGTCTTAGGTTTTAGCTAGGGGAGCAAATTTAGCAGCCACCTGAAATTTTATCTGCCCACATATTTTATTTCTCTTAAACGTAATGTGGAATCTTGTCTGACACGAATTGGAGTCATTAATAATACAGCAAGGGGGAAAATATGTGCGATGGTTAACCTTAAATTATAACTTACAAAGGGCTTTCTTGCAGTTTCTTGCCGTGATTTATGGGCTCGGTTTATTCGATGCAAATTCATGCACAGCCTCTAATAAGAGGGAGGAGGCAAGATAAAGGAAGCTTGAATATTTTATAAGCTTTCCCACTTACCTTAATTTAGAATTATGGAGCTGAATACGTAAGTAGAGAATAATTACCTATTACTAATCTCCAACATAGTTTATCTATTTCAACCCCAGCCATCCCCAGCAATGCAAAACATAGCGATTTTTACGACCATCACCACTGTAAATATGATAATTAACTTCACTTTGGAGCTACTTTTTGCTGATTCATGAGAAAATGCCTCGTGTAATATAATCAGACAGGGTTGTGCTGCTGTTTTACACCCCTTTTAAAAATAATAGTAATGCCTCCAGTTTGGTATTTCATCCATCGGAGGCAACAACAGACGTGGTTTAGGGTGCTTCCCAGAGTGTGCTGTTCCTCTCCCTGCTATTTCCCTGGGGCTTGATCTGCACTTTCAAACAACCACCAATGCAATCCTAGCTTGCATTAACCGAAGGATAGAAGGGAGATCACCTGAAGCGTTAGTACTGCTTTCTCAAGCTTTAGTAAGATCACACGTAGAACACTGCATCCAGTTTAGGTCGCCACAGTGTAAAAACAGATGTTTACAAAGATTAATACCTAATGTTGTATGCTATGTTCTAGGATGATTGCTTAGCAATAGGATCTTAGGTTCAATGTTGATCACATTAATATTGAAACGGATAGGGGAAACACCAATCAAAATAAAATGTAACAGGAGTATACTTGAGGCTAGACACGAGGAGTGGGGGGAAAAAGGCTTACTAACTCAGACGTTTTCAAAGACTAATACCTAGTATTGTATACCAGGTGTCATGATGATTGCTGCATAACATGTTTTTATGTTCAATGTTGATTGTTTTAATAAAGGAATTTTTATATTAAAAAAAAAAAGAAAAAGATGTTGAGACTCTAGAAAGAGTGCAGAGAAGAGCAAGAAAGAGGATCAGAGGAACATACGAAGAACGGTTGCTGAAATTGGGTAGGTCGAGTTTAATGAAAAACAAAAAAGACCAAGGGTGACATGATAGCAGTCTTCCAATATCTCAGGGTTTGCTCCAAAGAAGAGGGAGTCAAGCTGTTTTCCAAAGCGCCTGAAGGCAGGACAAGAAGCAACGGGTGGAAACTAATCAAGGAGAGAAGCAACCTAAAACTAAGGAGAAACTTCCTGACAGTTAGAACAATTGATCAGTGGAACAACCTGCCTCCAGAAGTTGTGAATGCTCCAACACTGGAAGTTTTAAAGAAGAGACTGGACAGCCATTTGTCTGAAATGGTATAGGGTTTCCTGCCTGAGCAGGGGGTTGGACTAGATGACCTCCAAGGTCCCTACCAACTTTACTGTTATTATTATTGTTATTGTTAACTGGTGCAATGAGTTCCTCAGAGGCATAGTATCCCATTGAATATCTTGAATCCCATTGACTCATGTGATGAAAAATAAAAAAGATCAAGGGTGACATGATAGCAGTCTTCCAATATCTCAGGGGTTGCCCCAAAGAAGAGGGAGTCAAGCTATTTTCCAAAGCGCCTGAAGGCAGGACAAGAAGCAACAGATGGAAACTAATCAAGGAGAGAAGCAACCTAGAACTAAGGAGAAATTTCCTAATGGTGAGAAAAATCAACCACTGAAACAGTTTGTCTTCAGACGTTGTGGGTGTTCCATTACTATAATAATAATAATAATAATAATAATAATAATAATAATAATAATAATAATAATAATAATAATAATAATAATAATAATAATAATAATAATAATAATAATAATAATAATAACAGTAACCGTAACAGTAATAGTAATAGTAATAGTAATAATAAAAAGTTGGAAGGTACCTTTGAGGTCATTGAGTCCAACCCCCTGCTCAGGCAGGAAACCCTACACCATTTCACACAAATGGCTATCCAGTCTTTTCTTAAAAACTTCCAGTGTTGGAGCATTCACCACTTCTGGAGGCAGGTTGTTCCACTAGTTAATTGTTCTAACCATCAGGAAGTTTCTCCTTAGTTCTAGATTGCTTCTCTCCTTGATTAGCTTCCATCCATTGCTTCTTGTCCGGCCTTCAGGTGCTTTGGAGAGTAGCTTGACCCCCTCCTCTTTGGGGCAGCCCCTGAGATATTGGAAGACTGCTATCCTGTCCCCCCTGGTCCTTCTCTTTGTTAAACTAGACATACCCAATTCCAGCAACCGTTCCTCATATGTTTTAGCCTCCAGTCCCCTGATCATCTTTGTTGCTCTTCTCTGTACTCTTTCTAGAGTCTTGACATCTTTTTTTACATTGTGGTGACCACTGGAGGCTTTACTGGAGGCTTTTAAGAAGAGACAGGACAGCCACTTGTCTGGAATGGTATAGGGTTTCCTGCTTGGGCAGGGGGTTAGATTAGAAAAGCTCCAAGGTCCCTTCCAACTACCGGTATGTTTTATGAAAGAACCAACCTAGAACAGAGAAATTTCCTGGCAGTGAGAACAATTAACCAATGGAACAGCTTGCCTCCAGAAATTGTGGATGCACCATCACTGGAAATTTTAAGAAGAGGTTTGTATGAAACAGCATACCGTAGGTTCTCCTGCTCAATCAAGGAACGGAAGAGCTCCCAGGTACTTTCCAACTGTGTTATTCTGTTGAGTCTGTGGCTGCTTCCCACCCACTCAGCCCTCCATGCACAGTCTCCAGTCCAAAATGATTGCTCATCCCAGGACATCACTGCCTTTCCCTGGACAATTTAGTTGTAAGTAAACAGCAGAGTGTTGTTTTTATTTTTCCTTTGCTTTATTTATTTCGCCTTACCGTGGCTATTTCTATAAGAGATTAACTTTGCCGTATAGATTTGGGAGAGGTAATGAATGAGGACGGCCCTGTCATGTTTGTCAGGTAAATCACTGATGTTCTTTGGAAGTGACAGGCTGTTGCATCTATCCTTTATTAGCCGACTTGGTATTTCGCGCAGAGCCTAACCTCTACTGCAAAATACAGCCCCACTGAGGAGCCCAGCCCCCAAGTTACCGGGGACTGGGAGAAAGGGTTGGGAGGGGGAGAGTCTATTGTGACATTAATTAGAAAGGAGGCTGTTCAGAGACACACTTTCTCCCACTATAAATGCCAGCGATCAACGTCGGGAAGATGGAGCAGTCACTGATGTGTAGCTCGACAGATCTGGATGAAAGAGAACAAAAGGAAACTATTGTCAACAAAGCCTTTTCCAGCTGCTCATGGCAGGTGGGGCCTTCTCAAACTCGCAAAACAACAAAACACACACACACACACACACACACAGGCTTAAGCTGGGGAATGAGTTAATTCCTTTACTGGGTCACCAGGATACTTGAAGGCACAAACTAATGATATCCACTTAAAAAACAGCCAAGGTGACTATCAGCCAAGCCTCAAAAGGTGTCCAAACATGCCTGCTGGAACTTTCATGGATATGGTTAAATGTGTGGGGTTTTTTTTTTTTTAATGCAGCCGTACCCTCACTGATGTACCATGGCTGTTTATCAAAAAGTAGAGGGCGAAGTAAACTAAAAGCCAAAATTGAATTTATTTTGCTTATATGTCCTTTGCATTCAGTATAGTTGATCTGTATTTGATTGGGAACTGTCCGGAGTTTGTTGTAGGATGGTTGGCTATATGAATGAGAAGGGAAGAAGGGATGGAAGGAAGGAAGGAGGGAAGAAAGGAAGGAAGGAAGGAAGGAAGGAAGGAAGGAAGGAAGGAAGGAAGAAAGGAAGGTGGATAGAGAGAAAAGAGGGAGGGAGGAAAGGAAGGAAGGGAGACAGGGAAGGAGAAAGGAGGGAGGGAGAGAGGGAAAGAGGGAAGGAAGAACTGAAGAAGGGAAGGAAGGAAGGGAGGAAGGGAGGAAGGAAGGAAGGAGGGAAGGAGGGAGGGAGGGAAGGAGAGAGAGGTGGAAGGAATTATGAAAGGAAGGAAAGAGGGAAGGAAGGAAGGAAGGAGAAAGGAGGGATGAAGGAATGAGAAAGGAGGGAGAAAGGAGGGAGGGAGAGAGGGAGGGAAGGAAGGACAGAAGAAGGAAAGGAAGGAAGGAGAAAGGAGGGAGAGATAGAGAAGGAGAGGTGGAAGGAATGATGGAAGGAAGGAAAGAGGGAAGGAAGGAAGGAAGGAAGGAAGAAAGGAAGGAAAAAAGGAAAAAAGGAAATGGTGCAAGGAAGCAAGGAGAAAGGAGGGAGGGAAAGAGGGAGAGAGGGAGGGAAGGAAGGACAGAAGGAGAAAAGAAAGGAAAGGAAAGGAAGGAAGGAAGGAAGGAAGGAAGGAAGGAAAGAGGGAGGGAAGGAGGGAATGAAGGAAGGAAGGACTCAGAAATTTGCAACCTGTAACTGAACTTGAATGGGCTTCAATGCTAAGAATGACTAAATATTTTAGTGGTAGAATATCACCAGAAGTCAGATTGGGAAATAAATAAATAAATAAATAATAATAATAATAATAATAATAATAATAATAATAATAATAATAATAATAATAATAATAATAATAATAATAATAATAATAATAATAATAATAATAATAATAAAAAACAATTGCAGAAGAAGGCATAGCCAACATCCTTTGTACCCTGCTGAAAGAACCACATGGTCCTGTCCAGGAAGTCATCAGGAATTCAGCTCAACTCAGGAGAGGATTTACGTTCATTTGCAACCAAGTTTGGGTGATTCTAAAAGCCAGCCAGGATCAAGTCCCAATATTCCAGTGGCAGATCAACAGGAAAGCCCAGAACTTAAAGTTAGTTGTTGATGTTGTTGTTTTTAAAAAAACACCCTATCCTGGACTATGGAGGTCCATGGGACAGGAGAAGTAATAACAAAATATACAACACCACACTGCCACGTCGAATCCTGCTTTCTTTTGCTCTTTTGTAATATCGCCTGCCAATGTGTAAAGGATAGCGCTTGTGTCACCACCATCAAGATGCACAATTCATCATTTTGATGAAAACGTTCACCTTCCTGCAGATCTCCCTCTCCTGGAAGAAGGCCTGGACAAGTTCACCCCCACCCCCTTCTTATTGTTGTCAAGAAAAATGCATAGCCGTGTCTGTGAAGTAATCGGGAAATGAACTCCAAGGAGATTTAATTTTGATCCATAATAGGCTTCCTCTCCCTTTGTTTGTTTTTATCATTTTTCTTGTTACATGAAGAGTATATAGAACATAGAATAGTAGAGTTGGAAGGGACCTTGGAGGTCTTCTATTCCAACCCCCTGCTTGAGCGGGAGACCCTATACCACTTCAGATAAATGGTTGTCCAGTTCTCTTTTTGAAAGCCTCCAGAGGGATGGAGCAGGGATCTTCAAACCTGGCCCTTTTATGACTTGTGGACTTCAACTCCCAAAATTCCTCAGCTAGGCACACTGATGTTGCCTAGTTGGGTCATATAATGTCTGCAAGCAAACAGCCACACTCAGAGAGCACCAAGAAACCCACCGTAGTCCTCCTCCTTTTCTTCCTTTTCCTCTCCTTCTCCTCCTCCTCCTCCTCCCGGCTGAGGAATTCTGGAAGTTGAAGTCCACAAGTAATAAAAAGGCCAAATTTGGAAGTTTCTCCTTAGTTCCAGGTTGCTTCTCTCCTTGATTAATTTCCATCTGTTGCTTCTTGTTCTGCCTTCAGGCACTTTGGAGAATAGGCTAACCCTCTTTTCTTTGTGATAGCCCATCAAATCTTGGAACACTGCCACCATGTCACCCCTAGTCCTTCTCTTCACTAGATTAGCCATACCCAATTCCTGCAACTGTTCTTCATATGTTTTAGCTGCCAGCCCCCTAATCATTCATGTTGCTCTTGTTGACGTTTCATTACCCAAACTAGGTAACATCATCAGTGTAGAGAGAGTTGGGCTTGCTCTCTCGATTAGTGTTAATCTTGTATATGAAATGAGAGAAACCCCCAGTCCCTTCTAGCATTGGGTAATGAAACATCTGCAAGAAAATAATCAACCTCTGAAAGCACCAAGGACCCCTCAGTCGTCGTCCTCCTCCTCCTCCACCACCACCCTTCTAGCACTGATGATGTTACCTAGTTCAGGTAACAAAACATCTGCAAGAAAACCAGCAAGCTAAGAGAGCACTAAGGACTCCTCAGTCATCCTCCTCCTCCTGCTGCTGCTGCTCCTCCTCCTCCATCAATATCACCACCACCCTTCTAGCACTGATGATGTTACCTAATTAAGGTAACAAAACATCTGCAAGAAAACCACCAAGCTAAAAGACCACCAAGGACCCCTCAGTCCACTTCTTTTTCCTCCTCCTCCTCCTCCTCCTCCATCATCACCACCACCACCACCCTTCTAGCACTGATGATGTTACCTAATTCAGATAATAAAACATCTGCAAGAAAACCACCAAGGACCCCCAGTCCTGAACTGGGGGCCTAGCTCCTGAAACATTTTCAGCTAGATGGGAATGAGAAATGGACTCTAAATTATTTTCTTCTTCTTCTTCTTCTTCTTCTTCTTCTTCTTCTTCTTCTTCTTCTTCTTCTTCTTCTTCTTCTTCTTCTTCTTCTTCTTCTTCTTCTTCTTCTTCTTCTTCTTCTTCTTCTTCTTCTTCTTCTTCTTCTTCTTCTTCTTCTTCTTCTTCTTCTTCTCCTTCTTCTCCTCCTTCTCCTTCTCCTTCTCCTTCTCCTCCTTCTCCTTCTCCTTCTCCTTCTCCTTCTCCTTCTCCTTCTCCTTCTCCTTCTTCTTCTTCTTCTTCTTCTTCTTCTTCTTCTTCTTCTTCTTCTTCTTCTTCTTCTTCTTCTTCTTCTTCTTCTTCTTCTTCTTCTTCTTCTTCTTCTTCTTCTTCTTCTTCTTCTTCTTCTTCTTCTTCTTCCTCTTCCAGACGACTGCAAGGAATATGAACCCTTCCATTGCCCACCACCCAATCAGAGCTGAAGAACCTTCTTGGATGAGAAGCGAAATGCCTTCAAGGAAAAAAAAGGCCAGTTGCCTCTTTAAAAAAGCACTTTTAGGAATCTAAATAAGAGCTGGATAGCAACCAAATCAAAAGAGCTTCAATTAAACAATACATTTATACATGAAAACTCCCTTTTTACCACTTTGCAATCCCTTAATTAGGGGTAGAGTCAGGACCAGAGGATGAAACTGAGCATTTACAGCCCGGATGTCCTTCCCAATGCCTACACAGAGTTCACAGTAAATATTTTCTCTTTGCGTTCTGAGAGAAACATAATCAACTACCTAGAATTGAACTCTCAATCTTCTGAGTGGGAGGTGAGTGACTTCAGCCCTAGGCCACCATGCCACTCTGCATTTATGCATAGATTTATTTTTAATGATGATAATGATGATGATGATCACTATTAAAACCAGTTTATTATTGTAGCCTTCAGGTAATCTGCATTATAGGTAATTTTGTCCTCCCCAATGCTTCATTTTATTTATTTATTTGTTTATTGGGTGGGATTGTCCACAAAATGAAAATTATTTGGTGGATTTTTTTTGAAGTACTATCAGTAGTAATAGTATATAACTTTAATGATGGTTTATCTGTTTATTTAATCTGTGATATCATCAAAATAAATGACTTCCTTCCTTCTTTCCTGTTGGAATATTCATGAGCAGGAAGAGTCGTATGGTAACTCAGTCAGCCAATGTGAAGAAAGTGCTACTGAGTCTGTGCAAAAGGTATTGAGTTAGAAGCTGAATTTTCAGTCTCGGGTTTGTCTCTGTATCTCTCTGTAACAAGTCTTCATTGAGCTATGTTGCTGTAAAGAAGAATGTACGGTATTGTAAATATTTTTATATAAATATAAAGAAGTTATTTTAAATCAGCTAAATGCAGTCAACTGTGAGAGCTTCTGATTTATTTTTCACCAACAGAGAAATCAAAATTCTCTAAAAGGTTATAGGCCCAGAGCTTACTAAGGACTGCATTGTAATTTAAAGCTGGAAGAAATTGCCTGTGTTTAGAAAGTATAAGAACAAGGCAGAATTAGCAGAATGACTGCAATAGAATTTAAGGAAAGCTCTGTGCCTTGTTTAGGCCAGAAGAATTACATTATATGGGCTGGAAAAATGGAATGTTTGCTCAAAGCAAAAGAGCTGTGGTATATCGTAGAAAATCCACCACAAGTGTTTGTAGCTGCTGATCAGAAAAGTCATGATCAACCAATGGCTTATCTCTTCTTGAATTTAAATGATGAACAATTTCTAAATGTTGCAAATTTAAAGACTGCAAAGGAGATTTGGTTGAGGTTGAGAGCTGTGCATGTGAATGTTTCTGCATGCAATATAGTGCAATTGTCAAGAAAACTTTACAGGGCCTGTTTGCAACCAGGTGAATCTGTGGAACAGCATTTAAATAAAATGCAAAGTTTATTTTTGGACTTAGAACAACATGGGACTAAATCCCCTGAGTCCCAGAAGGTTTTATTTTTTCTTGGTGTTGAACAATTTCGATAAAACCTGGGACACAGTTTCCGCGATATTTGAGTGTAAAGAAGAGCAAGACTTAAATTTTGAGGCTTTAAACAAGCAGATGGGACCAAGTTGCATCAAAAAAGAGATTTTGCAAGCAGAGGGCTCAGCAAAAAAAGAATTGCTACATTTGTGGAGCAAACACACATCTGAAAAGGAACTGTTTGCAGAGGAACAATTTACAGCGAAGGACATTTTTGCAAGCAAAAGAGACTGATTTGCAAAAGGAACATTTTGGTGTTGCAAAAGTTTGCTATAGCAACAACAGAGACAAATGGCTAATAGATAGTGGGACAAGTCAAACAATTGTTAATGACTCTGAATTATTTTGCAGGTTTGTTCCAGTAGCACAAGAAGCTGTAGCTTTGGCAAATGGCCAGAAAGCAAAAGTCATCGGAAGAGGCGATGTAAAAATTCCATATTTGGAATCAAAGTTTACCAATGTGCTTTGTGTACCTGAGATGGAACATAATTTGTTAAGTGTGTCTAATTTAGACAAACAAGGTTTTGAGATCATTTTTGTAAATGGGAAGTGTCTCATCAAAAGGAATGGGAATATTTGTGCAGAAGGCATAAAGGAAGATAAACTATATGTATTGCAGGGACCAAAAGTTCAATGTTCCCATATATTTAAGAATGTTGCAGAGCATGATTCATGTTCATCTTCTACATAGAAGACTTGGCCATGCAAGCTTTAAAGTTTTGCAGCAAATGCAAGAGTTTGCAGAAGGGCTAAATTTGAAGGGATGCAAAACATATTTGGACTGTGAAGTATGCAAAGCATTGAAGTCAAAGGCATTCCCAGTTAGTAAATATAGCACAAGACAAACAAAAAAAGCTCTAGCGCTGGTCCATGCAGATCTGGTGGGACCTATGCAAGCCAGTTTGGGAGGAGCAAAGTATGCACTGGTAATTGTTGATGATTATAGCAGGTATTCGTTTTGCTACTTGCTTAGAGGAAAGACAGAGGTGCTACAACAATTCAAACAGTGGGATAAGTTTTGTAGAGAGAAGGTACAGACAACAAGTGTGTCAGTTGCAAACTGACAGAGGTACTGAATTTATGTCAACTAAATTCCAACAATGGTTGGGGCAGTTGGGGATAAGACACAGACATACAAATCCTTACACAGCAGCAGAGAACGGTGTAGCTGAAAGAAGGAATGGTGTTTTGCAAACAATGAAAGATTCATTATTAGAGGATTCTGGTATGAGCAGGTCATATTGAGGAGAAGCCATATAGACTGCCAATTATATAGTTAACAGGCTGTGGAGTTCCTCCATTAACAATAGTCCATATGCCATTCTATATGGGAGAAAGCCATCACTGGCACATTTGAGAATTTTTGGAAGTACTGCATGGGTACATATTCTGAAAGCAATCAGAAGAAAGGGACAGCAAAAGGCAAGAAAGCTCAGGTTTGTGGGCTATGAGCCAGGGTCAAAAGGATTTTGCTTTAGTGATGAAAGTAAAAGAATTGTAATTTCAAGGTCTGCTAATTTTGCAGAACAAAATTGGGACAGAATTAATGCAAATTCTGGGTAAGTCTCACTTAATGACAGTGATCTATTTAACGACAATAACTCATCTGATGATGGAAAATGATTATTGAAGATGTCAATGTTCAGGGAGGAGAGGCTGAACAAGACATGAAACCAGAAAGATTTGAGACACAGGAGCAGTTAATACCACATAGGTCAGAGCGATGTAACAAAGGAATTCCACCTGACAGGTATTCTGCCAGCAAGGTAAAGGTTTGCAATGTGTGGTATGAGCCAAGAAGTTATAAAGAGGTGTTGGCTTTACCAAAAGCTGAACAAGAAAGATGGAAGGAGGCCATGGATAAAGAGATGAAATCCATGGGAGACCATGAAGTATTTAAATCAGTGACTTTGCCACAGGAAACCAAAGCTGGGGTTGTAAGTGGGTATATAAGAAAAAGGTATTGCCAAATAATGATGTTCAGTATAAGGCCAGGTTAGTGGCACAAGGTTTTTCACAATTAAAGAATGTGCACTACGATGAAGTATTTGCACCAGCTGTGAAAAGTGAGAGTATAAGATTAGCACTGGCATTGGCAGTGGTATATAAGCATAAAATCTGGCACTTTGATATCACAACTGCATTCCTCAATGCTGAGTTAGAGGAAGAAATTTATATGATCCAAGCACCAGGCTATGAAATTGCAAAGCCTAAGATGGTGTATAAATTAAACAAGGCTATTTATGGGCTGAAGCAGTCAGCCAGAAACTGGAATATCTGTTTAGATACTGCTTTAAAGGGTCTTGGATTTAAGAGTTGCAAAGCTGATAATTGTATATATACTGGACAGTTACAAGGAGGGAATTGTCTACAGTTATCATTTGTGGATGATCTTTGCTTCATCGCAAAGGATGCATCACAAGTCAAGGAATTTGCTGATAAATTAGGAAAGAAATTCAATTTAAAGAATTTGGGAGAAATAAAAAATTTCTCAGTGTAGAGATACAGAAAAATGAAAAAGGTAGTTATATTCTCAGTCAAAGGAGAAAATTGAGCAGTTATTGGAAAAATATAATATGAAAGATTGCAATACTGCTCCCACACCCATGAGTACGGATTTTTATAATAGTTTAAGTGTGGACAAAGGTGAAACCTGTGATCAAGAGATATATCACTCAGCAATAAAGAGTTTGTTATATCTATCACAGTGGTCCAGACCAGATATAGCTTGCGCAGTAAGCATTTTGAGTCGTTTTACTGCTGCACCTACAAAGTTACATTGGATGGGTGTAAAAAAAAGGTTCTCAGATATTTAAAGGGAACCATAAATTTGGGTCTTCAAATACAGATTACTGAGGAATTGAAATTAAAGTGTTATGTCAATAGTGACTATGCAAATGACATAAACACAAGGAAATCAAATTCTGGGATTATAATATTCTTTGGAGGGACTCTGATTGGAGGGAAGTCCAGAAAACAAACAACTGTTGCTATTTCAACAGCGGAAGCAGAGTTTATTGCTTTATCTGAATTGTGTTCTGAAGTAACATAGTATGTACAGTTGTTGCAAGATTTAAATATTAATGTAAAAGAATCTGTAAAGGTATTTGAAGACAATGCTGCCTGTATAAAAATGGCAACTGGTGACAGGGTGAAGAACAGAAGTAAACATGTAAACATTCAGTATTGTAATGTCAGGGAAGTTGTAAAAGGAAAATTGATTGTTTACATCATTGTTCTTCTGAGGATAATTTGGCAGACATGATGACTAAACCATGGGGTGGTGTTCACTATGGAGAATGTATTAAGTCAATAGGTCTGATGTCTCTTCCTGTCATGAAGGGAGGAGTGTTGGAATATTCATGAGCAGCAAGAGTCATGTGGTAACTCAGTCAGCCAACATGAAGAAAGTGCTACTGAGTCTGTGCAAAAGGGTATATAGTTAGGAGCTGGATTTTTCCAGTCTCAGGTTTGTCTCTGTATCTCTCTGTAAGAAGTCTTCATTGAGCTATGTTGCTGTAAAGAAGAGTGTAGTATTGTAAATATTTTGACATGAATATAAAAAGGTTATTTTGAATCAGCTAAGTGCAATCAACTGTGAGAGCTTCTGATTTATTTTTTTTACCAGAGAAATTAAAATTCTCTAACATTTCCTTTCTTCATTCCTTCTTTTTCTTCCTTCTATCCTTCTTTCTTTCCTTCTTTTTATTTTCTTCTTTCCTTCCTTCCTTCCTTCCTTCCTTCCTTCCCTCCCTCCCTCCCTCCCTTCTTTCTTTCTTTCTTTCTTTCTTTCTTTCTTTCTTTCTTTCCATTTATAATGGTTTTATTAAAGCTTAGTTAGATACATCTTTTAAAACTGAAGATGTTATCTAGTTGGGTAATGAAATATCGGCAAAAAATCAATAAATCATGTAATAAATTAGAAATTAAAAGGATCTCTTTCTCTTGATCTCCCTTCTCCTCCTTCCCCCTCCCTGTAAAGGAATTCATTTCAAATCTCTAGAGTGGAGGGTGAATATGTTCAGCAGCATTATAAACTCTGGGGTTTATTTATTTTTATTGTCAAATTACATTAGTGGCATTCCAAAGAACTTTTTAAAGAGTTGTTTACATCTCAAGATGGCAATGTTTTCGGCATCATCCAATCATTCCTAATTTATTTTAAAGACAACTTGTGTTTTTAGCATATTTCTGTAGCATAAAAATTGACATAAAGGAGTCTAACAGTAATTACCCTTAGACAGAAGTGGTAAACAAGCCAAAAATGTAGGATTTCCCCATGAATGAGCAAAACAAATTTTGAAAACTGAATGAAACAAACAAACAAACCAAAAAAACAGCTTCCTTAAAAGACTTCTTGCCCAAAGGGTGTTAGAACATCTGTGGGAACGTGTTGAATAGATCTGGTCTAGTGGTTAAAGCACCACATAAGAAAACGGAAGAACCTGAATTCTAATCCCTCGTTAGCAGTGAAAGCTAGCTGAGTGACTTTGGGCCAATCTCCCTGAGAAACTGAGTTCAGGTCCCACTTTAGGCATGAAAGCCAACTTGGTGACTTTGGGCCAATCACCAGGAGACGGTGAGTTCTAGTCCCGCCTTAGGCATGAAAGTCAGCTGGGTGTCTTTGGGCCAGTCATTCTCTCTCAATCCAGTTCACCGCACAGGGTTGTTGCAGTGGGGAAAAGAGGAGCAGGTAGGTATGTTGGATAGAATTCTATTCTATTCTATTCTATTCTATTCTATTCTATTCTATTCTATTCTATTCTATTCTATTCTATTCTATTCTATTCTATTCTATTCTATTCTATTCTATTCCATTCCATATTCTGTTCTGTTCTATTCTATTCTATTCTATTCTATTCTATTCTATTCTATTCTATTCTATTCTATTCTATTCTATTCTATTCTATTCTATTCTATTCTATTCTATTCTATTCTATTCTATTCTATTCTATTCTATTCTATTCTATTCTATTCTATTCCATTCCATTCCATTTTATTCTATTCCATATTTTCTACTCTACTCTACTCTACTCTACTCTACTCTACTCTACTCTACTCTACTCTACTCTACTCTACTCTACTCTACTCTACTCTACTCTACTCTACTCTACTCTACTCTACTCTACTCTACTCTATTCTATTCTATTCTATTCCATATTTTCCATTCTATTCTATTCTATTCTATTCTATTCTATTCTATTCTATTCTATTCTATTCTATTCTATTCCATTCCATTCCATTCCATTCCATTCCATTCCATTCCATTCCATTCCATTCCATTCTATTCTATTCTATTCTATTCTATTCTATTCTATTCTATTCTATTCTATTCTATTCTTAGCATGGTCTCTAAAATATCTCCCAGTCCTATCTGTAAACAAATCACAAGTCTACAAGGACAGATCATTTATCTAGGGTCTGTAATCCATGCTCTTCAGGCAGAAATTAGGCATCCAGTTCAGCCCCTCTACTCTAGTAAGCCTCCATGCTATCAGCCCCCTTTACCACAAAGATCCTGCAAGAGAAGGGTAGTGTGAACAACCATGGGATCTGGCAGGGTGAGAGCTGTGAACCATAAACACAAAGCTTTCGCTGTGTCCCTGCACAACAGTTACAGTGCCCTTGCTGACCTTAATAGGGACATTAAGGAGACAGGTAAAGGTATTTGTGAAGATAACTCAAATAAGCAGGGGATTGTGGTCCGAGATGAAGAACTGGATTTTGAGAGGGAGAAGTGCGAATCAGGTATTACACATCAATCATGCAAGAACAGAAAGGCACCCAAAAAGAGAAGCCACCTTCTGGTTGGTGATTCAGTTATAAGGGATGTAAATTTAGGAAAGGACACAGAGGATTTGAATGAGGTCAGTTGTCTTCCAGGTGCTGCTGCCAGTAGGGACAAGAAACGTATTTGTAAAATATTTAAGAATGCCAGCAAGGACTGTGATGTGGAGGCTATTGTACATCTTGGCACTAACTATCTGTCCCAAAAAGATGTACTCTGTGTGCAGAATGACTTCCAGAGCCTGGGGCAGGAACTTAGCAGAATAGCTGTAGGCTTACTTTCCCAGAGGTTTCACCAGTGTATAAGGAGCAAAATAGAAAAGGCCAGCACATAGCACAATTCAATAGGTGGCTAAAGGAGTGGTGTAAACAGGAAGTCTTTGGATATATTAGTCACAATGTCTGTAGCCGGTCCAATCAAAAGATGTACAAAAGAGATGGTTTGCATCCATCAAAAAAAGAGACTGAGTTACTTAGCTATAAATTCATAGATTTTCTGGAGGAAAATTTAAACTAAACAGCAGGGGCAGTGAGTTAATTGATACAGAACAACCCTGTCCCCAGCAATCTAAAAATCATAGGGCTATCAGTGCATGTAGCATAGATGTGTGTGTGGACAAGAATACCAACCTTGCTGTCAAGCAAAATGAAGCCTCTAATAGCGAGTGCCACACAAAGTGCACTAACCAAATAGGTGGTAAGACAATAGGGGAACTCAGGCAGCACACAGGTTATCTAGAAAGTAAACACAGGGCCAGTCACAAAGGACTCAAATGTTTATACACCAATGCACAGAGTATGAACAGCAAACAGGGTGAACTAGAAATTCAGGTTAATGAGGGCAGATATGATATTGTTGCCATTACAGAAACATGGTGGGACGAAACCCACAAATGGAACACACAGCTAGAGGGATTTAAATTATTTAAAAGAAACAGACCAAATAAAAGAGGAGGTGGAGTTGCTCTCTATATAAGAAATAACTACATCTCTACAGAAATAGAGCACAACAGTAAGGACCCACCCCACTTTGCATCTTAAGACAGAACTCTTGGAATATTTCTTCCAACAGGCATCATTTATTAAGAGAAAATGGTTACAGGCATTCTAGACAGGACCTGGGGCCCAAGCCCTACGGTTCAAGGTTTTAAGGGGTTCCCAGCAACCCCACCCCACCATCATTCCAGTGACAATCCCAGGCATTACATTTCTACCCCCTTTTTCCTCACTGCCGGTGGGGTGGAAGGGAGACTTCAGAGAGGGGCAGATGAAAGTGGATGGCCCCATTGTTATGGTTAGTCCTTTTGGTGGTATCCACATTCAGTCCCTTTTGAAGTTGTACCAAAGGAAGTGAGGGCCATAAAACCCCTTTGTTCACCCCCCCTTCCCCTTCATCATATGACAGAATCCAGAGAGGGCAGAAATGGGGTTTTCCATAGTCGATAACTAGAGATGAAATATAATTGGATTCTGACAACAACAATGATAAAAACTGTCTTGAATGCATTTGGGTCAATATAAAAGGGGGGGAAATGACATTGCCATAGGTGTATACTATAGACCACCCAACCAAATAAAAGAAATAGATGAACTTTTTGCTAGTCAGCTAACTAAGGTATGTAGGAAGCACATCACAATAGTAATGGGGGACTTTAACTACCCTGACATCAACTGGGAGACAAACTCTGCACCAAGTGGAAGATCAAACAGATTCCTGACAAAAATAGCAGACAACTTTGTCTCCCAAAAAGTAGAGAAGGGAACTAGGGGATTAGCCATATTGGATCTAATCCTCACTAACAGTGATGAAATGATAGAAGGTGTTGAAGCCATAGGAACCTTGGGAGGAAGTGATCATGCAATATTGGAATTCAACATTATGGAAGCACAAGCAATAGAACACAGTCAAACTAGACTCTTGGACTTCAAGAGAGCTAATTTCAATAAACTTAGAGAGGGCTTGGGAAGGATTCCATGGATGAGAATCCTCAACGGGAAAACAACTCAAGAAGCTTGGGAAATTTTGAAAAATGAGATAATAAAAGCACAGTCTAGCACAATACCAACAAAGAGGAAAAACAATAGCTCTCAAAAGAAACCAGCATGGCTGCATAAAGAACTCTCTGACAAATTGAAAGATAAAAAGGACAAGTATAGAAAGTGGAAAGAGGGGCACATAACTAAGTCAGAATATCAGCAAATAGCCCGAGCCTGCAAAGATGAAGTGAGAAAAGCCAAGGCTCAAAATGAACTAAGGCTTGCGACCAAAGTCAAAAATAAAAAAAGCTTCTTTCAACCTGTAAAAAACAAGAAAAAGGTGAAGGAAATGATTGGTCCATTAGTGGGTGAAAGAGGCAAGAAGGTGACAAGCAACAGGAAGAAAGCAGAACTATTTAACTCCTTTTTTGCATCTGTCTTTACACAAAGGGAAAAAACAGACCAACCTATCAAAAATAGTGCCATAAAAAACAGAATAGAAACACAAGTTAAGATAGGCAAGAAAATGGTAAGTGAACACCTGTCCAGCCTAGACGAGTTCAAATCGCCAGGACCAGATGGATTACACCCCAAGATTCTCAAGAAACTGGCAGATGTGATCTCGGAACCACTGAACTATATTTTTCAAAGATCCTGGAGCACTGGGGAACTACCAGGACTGGAAAAGAGCTGATGTAGTTCCCATCCTCAAAAAAGGGGGGAAATGGACCCAGGAAATTACAGAACTATCAGCCTGACCTCAATACCTGGGAAGATTCTGGAAAACATAACCAAACAACAAATCAGCAAACACCTAGAGGCAAACAAAGTGATTACTAAAAGTCAACACGGGTTTGTCGAAAACAGATCATGCCAGACAAATTTTATTGCATTCTTTGACCAAGTGACAAAATTAGTGGATCAGAGGAATGCTGTGGACATAATTTACTTGGACTTCAGTAAGGCATTTGATAAAGTAGATCACAACCTACTACTTGATAAGATAGAAAAATGTGGTGTAGACAGAATCACCACCAGATGGATCTGTAGCTGGCTGACCGGCCGTACTAAGTGACTGGTCCTCAATGGAACTGCATCCACATGGAGGTAAGTGTGTAGTTGGGTGCCCCAGGGCTCTGTTCTGGGCCCAGTGCTCTTCAACATCTTCATCAATGATCTGGACGAGGGGATAGATGGGGAACTCATCAAATTTGCAGATGACACCAAGCTGGCAGGAATAGCCAACACTCCAGAAGACAGGCTTAAGATACAAAAGTATCTGGACAGACTTGAACACTGGGCACTATCTAACAAAATGAAATTCAATGGTGAAAAAAGAAAGCTTCTATGTTTAGGCAAGAAAAACCAAATGCACAAGTACAGCATAGGTGGCACCTTGCTCAATAGTAGTAACTGTGAGAGGGACCTCGGAGTCCTAGTAGACAATCACCTAAATATGAGCCAGCAGTGTGCTGCAGCTGCCAAAAAGGCCAACACAGTGCTAGGCTGCATTAACAGAGGGATAGAATCAAGATCACATGAAGTATTAATACCATTTTACAATGCCTTGATAAGTCCACACTTGGAATACTGCATCCAGTTTTGGTCACCACAATGTAAAAAAGATGTTGAGACTCTAGAAAGAGTACAGAGAAGAGCAACAAAGATGATTAGGGGACTGGAGGCTAAAACATACAAGGAACAGTTGCTGGAATTGGGTATGTCTAGTTGAACGAAGAGAAGGATGAGGGGGGACTTGATAGCAGCCTTCCAATATCTCAGGGGCTGCCCCAAAGAAGAGGGGGTCAAGCTATTCTCCAAAGTGCATGAAAGCTGGACAAGAAGCAATGGATGGAAACTCATCAAGAAGAGAAGCAACCTAGAACTAAGGAGAAACTTCCTGACAGTTAGAAGAATTAACCAGTGGAATAACCTGCCTCCAGAAGCGGTGAATGCTCCAACACTGGAAGTTTTTAAGAAGACACTGGACAGCCATTTGTCCGAAATGTTATAGGATTTCCTGCCTGAGCAGGGGGTTGGAATGGATGACCTCCAAGGTCCCTTCCAAGTTTACTATTATTCTTATTGTTATTGTTATTGTTAACTGATGCAATGGGTTCCTCAGAGGCATAGTATCCCATTGAATATCTTGAATCCCATTGACCCATGTGATGATTGAGTTGACTTCTGAAGTTGTGAGACATGTTCTCTCCCCAGGTTGATGATCGTATCTGAGAACTGCAGTCAAAGATTAGTCTTGCTTTCCAAAGAAGTACAGGTAGTCCTTGAGTTCCAACATGTTGTTTAGTGACCGTTCAATGTTACAAAGGCACTGGGGAAAAAAATGACTTATGACTGTTTTTGCACACTTAAGACCGTTGCAGCATGGTCAAAATTTGAATACTTGGCAACTGACTCATATTTATGAGGGTTGCAATCTCCGGTGATCACGTGATCCTCTGACAAGCCAAGTCAATAGGGAAGCCAGATTCACTTAACAACTATGTTACTGAACACTGTCACTGAACCACTGCTGTGATTTACCAATCAGCTGCGGCAAGAAAGTTTGTAAGAGAGGGCAAAACTCACTTATTACACTGTTTCATTTAGCAACAGACATTTTGGACTCAATTGTGTTTGTAAATCAAGGACTACCTGTATGTGAATGCCCCAGTCAAGGAACTCCCGATTCAGACAAAGAATTAAACAATAAACCACAACCCAATCAAGGGACCACCAAGAATACTCCCACCAACGTTGACAGAGCAAGCCACTAGAATATAAAATGAGAGCAAACCCACAGCCTTCTGGCACTGATGATGTCACTTAGTTGGGTCATGAAATGTCTGCAAGAAAATAACCAAGCTCAGAGAGCCACCTCACAATCTTCTTCTTCTTCTTCTTCTTCTTCTTCTTCTTCTTCTTCTTCTTCTTCTTCTTCTTCTTCTTCTTCTTCTTCTTCTTCTTCTTCTTCTTCTTCTTCTTCTTCTTCTTCTTCTTCTTCTTCTTCTTCTTCTTCTTCTTCTTCTTCTTCTTCTTCTTCTTCTTCTTCTTCTTCTTCTTCTTCTTCTTCTCCTCCTCCTCCTCCTCCTCCTCCTCCTTCTGTCTCCCATCCCCACTTCTTTCTAGCACTGATGATGTTATCTATTTGGGATATGAAACATCTCCAAGAAAACAACCATGCTCAGAAAGCCACAAGGACCCCACAATCTTCTCCTGCTGCTGCTTCTTCTCCTCTCCACAAATCCCATTCCTTTCAGGCACTGATGGTGTTCCCTACTTGTCTTATAAAACATCTACAAGAAAATAACCAATGTCCTCCTCCTCCTCCTCCTCTTTCTCTTCTCCCGCCTCTTCCTCTTTTTCCTCCTCTTCACAAATCAAGCTTAGAGAGCACCAAGGACCCCACAGTAGTAGTCCTCCTTCTCCTCCTCTTCTTTCTCCTCTTCTTCTTCCTCCTCCTCCTCCTCTCCACAAACTCCACTCTCTTCTAGAACTGATGATGTTGCCTAGTTGGGTCATATAATGTCTGCCAGCAAACAACCACACTCAGAGCGCACCAAGAAACCCACAGTAGTCCTCCTCCTCCTCCTCCTCCTCCTCTTCCATTTCCTCTTCCTCTTCTTCCTCTTCTCCTCCTCCTCCTCTCTACAAACCCCATTCCCTTCTAGCACTGATTATGTTGCCTAGCTGGGTCATGAAAAAGACCCAAGCTTTCTGGACAATACCACCAATGAAAGCAATTTGGAGATGGGAGAACACTAGTGAAGACCCGCAGTCAAAACTTCCTTCTAAAATTATCTTAATTTTGTTTTCCCAAGAGGCCATCAAACGGCCCTGAACCTTTTTCCTTTGCCACCTTCCTAAAAGGTGGCATTCATGATTTTTCTTTCAAAGGTGGGAAAGCTTCCTGGGAAATTTTTTTTCCCCAGCCTTGACAGTCTCTGGAGTCACCCCTGTCATTACAAGTGTGAGTGGAAAATTGGAGGTGAGGAGGAAGGAGAAAAAGAGACATAATCACCGTGTGCCTGCCACTATTTAGGTTACCCCAGAGTTTGGCATGATGTTAGTAATTAGACATTAGGAGTTACAAGAAATCCCCCCTTTTTTTTACTTTAAAAGGCTACCAGGGTGAAAAAGACCGCTTTGGATCAGATCTTTCAAGGCTGGAAAAAAAAAAATCAAGCGTGTGTCCTTGATTCCTAAAATTAGGTTCTCTGTAACTATAGGAGATATGCTCCCCATGTAGGAAAAATGCCGGAAGGGTAAGGGGTTGTGGGGCAGTCTTCCTACCTCTCTGCCCTCCTCAATTTTTATCTCTTAATAATCCTATGTGAATTGGGTACTTTTCTACCGAGCCTAGACTGGCATCATTCTTTCGTTGGGTGGGGAGAATGGCGTCTGCTGAGACAGCCTGGTTATTTTCCTAGTCTACATTTTTTTTTCTACAAGGGGCATAATTTATTTTTAAACCACTACGTAGCTCTGGCACTGATAATGCCAAAGCAAAGAGGCTTCATTTTACACAGTGGTGCTGTGCTCTGACAGTGAGAGAGAAAGATGCCCCCATGGAGAAGGAGGCAACAGGGGGCTGGGGAGGAGAGAGAGAAAGGGGGCGCTGGGGACACTTAGAATCTGAACCATTTTGTGAGCAAAGGTGTGTGAAAATGCCTAGGAATGGGAATCAGGTCCGAGCAATTATTACAGAAATCTGATAAACGTAATAGAGAGGAGATTTCTTTATTGCATGGAATATATTAAAGATAGTCTTCGGCTTAGAATCGCAACGGGGCCCAAAATTTCTGTTGTTAAGTGACTTTTGTCCCATTTTATGACTTTTCTTGCCCCAGTTGTTAAGTGAAGCACTGCAATTGTAAAGTTACTCACACGGTTGTCAAGTGAATCTGGCTTCTCCATTGACTTTGCTCATTGGAAGGTTGCGAAAGGGGATCACATGGCCCCGGGGATGTGTTCGGAGACTACAATTAGTGCAAAATGCAGCTGCGCGAGTAGTTGTGGGCCTTCCTTGTTGTGCCCACATTTCGTCAACTCTCCGCATGCTGCACTGGCTGCCTATTGGTCTCCGAGCCCAATTCAAGGTGTTGGTTATTACCTATAAAGCCCTTCATAGCATGGGACCAGGATACTTACGGGACCGTCTTCTGCCACATACTTCCCTACGACCGGTGAGAGCGCACAGGGTCGGCCTCCTCCGGGTCCCGTCAACAAAACAATGTCGTCTGGTGGGCCCTAGGGGGAGGGCCTTCTCTGTTGTGGCACCCGCCCTCTGGAACCAACTGCCTCCTGAAGTCCACGTTTCTCCAACTCTCCCAGCCTTCCGGAAAAACCTAAAAACTCATCTTTGCTGGCAAGCCTGGGGATGATTGTAGTTGATTGTTGCATTGAATGTGTGTTTTTTTATTGGTTTTTAGATATCTTGTTTGGGTTTTTATATTGTATTTTCTGTTATATATATGTTGTTAGCCGCTCCGAGTCCCCGGAGAGGAGCGGCATACAAACCCAAATAAATAGATAGATAGATAGATAGATAGATAGATAGATAGATAGATAGATAGATAGATAGATAGATAGATAGATAGATAGATAGATGGATAGATAGATAGATAGATAGATAGATAGATAAATAAATATGACTCAGTTGCCAAGTGTCCCAATTTGGATCATGCGGCCACGCAGAGGCTGCTACTGTTTTTAACGATGAAAAATGGTCATAAATCACTTTTTTTAGTGGGGTTCTAACTTCAAATGGCCACGAAGCAAATGATAGTGTTGAAAGAAAAATCTTCATCAGGGCCCAGTCCATGCCTGGAATAATCAAAATGGAGACTGCTTTAGAAAGAAGGTTGTAGTTTACTGAAGAGGAGAACCAGACAGAAAGATGGTTCTGTGAAAGCTGACCACATATTGCTGGGAGTGGTGGGTTTTTATACCTCTTGGGCTTTTGTGTTTGGAGTTGTTCCTATGGCATGAACTTTGACCAGAGTCTTAGTGTGCCTTTCTGTTATTCTGATGGTGGTGGGTTAATCCTATTATATCCCAAAGGTCATATCCTGCTTCCCTGAGGCTGTGACTGATGACTATGTCCTATGTTGGAGTTTTTGGTTTTTCCTGTTACAGTTTTAAAAATGGTTGAGCAGTAAAGCACATGGTGACTGTACTCTTTGTTTTCTCTGTGTTGCTATACATAAACAGAATTCTAACAATAAATGGAAAGTAAACCCTGCTCCCTTCTAGAACTTACAGCATTACCTGGATGGGTCATGAAACGTGTGCAAGAAAATAACGAAGCTCAGATCCACAAATGATATTGTTTAAGGCAGTAGAACAAGAGTCATTGTGGCTGGATGGGCTCAAATAATAAGAGATAGATGATGGGCCAAACCACTTGTATATAAACATAGATTAGACCCCAATCCCTTCTAATACTAATGATGTTACCTAGTTGGATAATAAAATGTCTGTAAGGAAACAACTAAAATCAGAGTACCAAGGACCCCACAAATGACATTGTTTTAAGACAGTAGATCTTGTGGGATGGGCTGAAATAACAAGTGGTTCCACAAATAAATAAATACTGACAGGCCAAGTCACTTGCTTATAGTCATAGATAAATCCCCCTCCCTTCTAGCACCAATGATGTAACCTAGTTGGGTAATAAAATGTCTGTAAGAAAACAGCCAAATTCAAAGAGTACCAAGGAACCCACAGTCCTTTCCCCTTCCCCTTCCCCTCCCCCTCCTCTTCCTCCTCCCTGCCAACCCCATCCCTACTAGCAGTGATAATGTTTCCTAGTTGGTTCATGAAATATCTGCAAGAAAATAACCAAGTTCGGAGAGAACCAAGGACCCCAAAGTTCTCCTCCTCGTCCTCCTCCTCCTCTCCATAAAAACCACTCCCTTCCAGCACTGATGATGTTCCCTAGTTGGTCCATGAAACATCTGCCAGAAAATAACCAAGCTCAGAGAAAAGCAAGGACCCCAATGTTCTCCTCTTCCCCCCTCGTCCTTCCCCTCCTTCCCCTCTCCTCCTCCTCCTCCTCCTCCTCCTTCTCCTCCTCCTCGTCTCCATAAACCCCACTCCCTTCCAGCACTGATGATGTTCCCTAGTTGGTTCACAAAACATCTGCAAGAAAACCAGCAAGCTCAGAGAGAACCAAGGACCCCAATGTTCTCCTCTTCCCCCCTCCTCCTCTTCCTCTCCATAAACCCCACTCCTTTCCAGCACTGATGATGTTCCCTGAACTTCTGCAAGAAAACCACCAAACTCGGAGAGAGAACCAAAGACCCCACAGTTCAACCCCGCGCTGCAAATATTATCTTCTATTAAAACTTCATAGGGTAGCATGTCCTATTCTGGCAATCAATAAGGAAGAAGAACTGGAAAACATGGAGGCATATGGATTAGAGAAATTAAATGTTCTTCCTCTCTCCCATAGGTGTGCTTTTACACACGAACACACACACACACACACACACACACACACACACACACAAACATTGGATACTTGGCCTTTTTGGAGTAATACGGTTGAAAACATTGCCCCACCAATGAGGCAGAAAAAAGGGGTATCCTCTAAAATCTGCATACCCCACCCAAACTCTAAGAGTCATTAGCCCCAACACCAGGGAAGCAGGATATGACCTTTGGGACCTAATAGGATTAACTCACAGATGCCAAAGGCATGGGTGAAGCAAACTTTGTGGGTAATGGGGAGCAGATTTCACCATGTGATGAAACCCTTATTAGAAACATTTTGTCTGTGCTTTGTTTTTTTTTTTCCTGGCATGTTTAGCGTTGCTCAGAAATGTTGGAGAACTCAGTGGTATTCAGGGCAAATTAAACCTAATTTACTGTACAAATTGCCAGACCATTGCAGCCACCAAGTGTTTATTATTTAAAAGAGAAGGAAAAAAATACATTAAAAAAAAACCCCGAGAGATGTAGACACAGCTCACCTGCTCATGACGAGTCTATAATCAGACAGGACTAAAAAGCGTTCATTTGGAGAAATCTTGTTTTGATTTTCCATGCTGGAGAGGGATTTTTTTTTTTTTAATAAGGCTTAACTTGCTAGGCTGAATAACCCAACTTGATAAAGCCTGGTCGGGTGGGCCGTGCACACCTATTCCACTTGTATCGATTCATTTTAATATCTTTGCAAGGCTCCAGTGATTCACTCCTGGACGTAAAACTCAATTTCGTATCGTGATTGGAACTGAGTTAAATTTCTCTCCATTTGTAACAGTTGATTTTCCCCATCCAGCCAGAAGCAATTAGAAGAGAACTGAAAGAGAGAATAGTAGGCTAGCATTCCACAATAATCTTCTGACTTTCAATTTTTTTTCCTGCAAATGTGCAAATGAGACAGAAGAAAGCTAAGCAATAATTTTTCCCCGAAATAGAAGAGAATATTTGTCCCTCTCGGTAACAATTTAGGGGAGGAGAAAGGTGTCGGAGGAACAAAGATTCTAAACTAGGACGTTGTTTTTTTGTTTGTTTTTTTGAGACCCTGCAAATTGACATAAAGATACATAGGATTACCGAAGAATAAGCGGAATATTGAGGTAATCCTGGATCAAGCACAGGATCGATTTAATCCAGTGCTCTGTTTCCTATAAGTTGCTTTCAGAATCTCCACAAGTCTACTTTGAGTTGCTTCCAGGAAGTCGAAAGACCACATTCCAATGTAATCCCTGAATTTATTCAGAAGATCCAGCTGAACACAGAAACCATACATATCTGTCATGAATTGAATAACATGGTTGGAAGGGACCTTGGAGGTCCTCTAGTCCAACCCCTGCTCAAGCAGGAGATCCTATCCCATTTCAGGCAAGTGATGGAGGCTATCTATCTATCTATCTATCTATCTATCTATCTATCTATCTATCTATCTATCTATCTATCTATCTATCTATCTATCTATCTATTTATCTATCTATCTATCTATCTATCTATCTATCTATCTATCTATCTATCTATCTATCTACCGGTATCTATCTATCTATCTATCTATCTATCTATCTATCTATCTATCTATCTATCTATCTATCTATCTATCTATCTATCTTTAATTCTATCTATCATCTGTCTATCTCTAATTCTATCTATCTAATTCTATCTATCATCTATCTATCTATCTATCTATCTATCTATCTTTCTATCTATCATCTATCTTTCTCTAATTCTATCTATCTATCTATCATCTATCTATCTATCTTTCTATCTATCTATCATCTATCGTTCTCTAATTCTATCTATCTATCTATCTCTATCTATCATCTGTCTATCTCTAATTCTATCATCTATCTATCAATCTAATTCTATCATCTATCTATTTCTAATTCTATCTATCTATATCTATCTATCTATCTATCTCTAATTCTATCATCTATCTATCTCTAATTCTATCTATCTATCTATCTCTAATTCTATCATCTATCTCTAATTCTATCTATCTATCTATCTCTAATTCTATTTCTCTCTCTATCTCTATCTATCTCTCTCTCTCTATCTCTCTATCTATCTATCTATCTCTAATTCTATCATCTCTATCTCTCTATCTCTCTATCCATCCATCCATCCATCCATCCATCCATCCATCCATCCATCCATCCATCCATCTATCTATCTATCTATCTATCTATCTATCTATCTATCTATCTATCTGTATGTATCACCTTTGATTTGACTTGATTTCAGTACT
Source organism: Bothrops alternatus (assembly GCA_034064705.1). Classification (NCBI taxonomy): domain Eukaryota; kingdom Metazoa; phylum Chordata; class Lepidosauria; order Squamata; family Viperidae; genus Bothrops; species Bothrops alternatus. Next base: position 6,561 of record JARGCV010001180.1, on the reverse strand, counting down.
GGCTAACTCCACTATATATATTTCAACCTCCATATGTTCTCACATGGATTTTTCAAAAGGGGAATGTATGGTTTGAAGGCAAGTACATTTCTCTATGGACTCCAGTGCTCTATTGATCACCCAGTTTGGAATATTCAAAAGAGATCACGTCCTTACTTAATCAGTGTGATCAATTGCGGGGTTTGCTTGCCTCATCATTCATCAGGTTACCTAGTGTGGTAACAAAACGTCTGCAAGAAAACCACCAAGTTCAGCAAGCACCAAGGACCTTTCTGACTCCTTACCTGTTCAGGACATTACAGATAGATGAAGACAGACTTTGAAATAACTTAGTCCAGGGGTCTTCAAACTTGGCCCTTTTACGACTTGTGGACTTCAACTCCCAGAATTCCTCAGCCAGCTTGCCTGGCTGAGGATTTCTGGGAGTTGAAGTCCACAAGTCGTAAAAGGGCCAAGTTTGAAGACCCCTGGACTTAGTCTTGTTGAAAGAAAAGTCTTCATCGTGGTTCAGTCCAAGCCGGGAATAAACAACATGGCGACTGCTTTAGAAAGAAGGTTGCAGTTTATTGGAGAGGAGAGCCAGACAGAAAGATGGTTCTGTCAGGAAAGAGGAGAGAGGAAAAAAAGGCTTAGCACATGTAGGGAGTGGATTTTTATACCCTTTGGAGCCTTTTGTTTGGAGGTTATTTCCTGTTCCTGTTTGAGGCTTTGTATTTCTTTTGTCATGTATTTTGACCTGTGTCCCTTTGATATCTGTGAGTTAATCCTATTATGTCCCATAGGTCATATCCTGCTTCCCTGGTGTTGAGGCTAATGACTCTTAGAGTTTGGGTGGGGTATGCAGATTTTAGATGTCTTTGTTTTCCGAAGCTTCTTGCTCCAACTTTGCTGATGGTTTACATCTGCATTTGTACAGAGCTGGCTTCTGCTTGGGGGAGGGAAACCTGGGGCTATCAAGAAAAAACAGGCATGCTTTTCTGCCTCTTTCAAGATCCTTTGAGGAAATATATTTTCCTGCCCTTTTAATATTTCCTTCTCTTGGGGGCTGACTTCCCACAGTCTCAAGACTTAAAGAAATTTCTTGCCAAATGCCAGCATCTCTAATTGGGTCTGGGAATCAATTGGGGAGACTTTAAACTGAACCCCCTCTCTCCATCCTGGCCACATCACTCAGAGTGGGGTGTATGCAGTCCACCCTGTGTTCCTCAGTGCACACAAAGGCACACTGTGCAACCATACAAAAAGCAGACCTCTCATATAGCCCACGGCTAAAGTGATCGCAAAAAAATCCACGCTCCGCTTGTTTTATTTTGTATTATTACCATGATGTCTGCTGAAGTCGGGCGGCCCGTGCATTGAAATAAATAATGATTTTGTTTATTCTTATGATCTATAATATTTGTTTCTTTTCTTTTTTTATTCATTTTGACTCTGAAATCTACCCCAATTACTACAATGAAATCCTCTCTGTTATTGTAGACTCCCTCCCTGCATACTTTTTTTTTTTGGGAAACATTAGTATATACTGTCAAGACAAAACTTGCCTCTGTTTGATCACTCCTCATTTGCATTTTTAATCACCCCCATTAGACAGCCTCTGAGCTAATTAACCAAACATCTGTAATAGAACGCTCCTGTTTCCTGTTTTTCTGAAGGAAGAAAGTAATGGCTGAAGCACTACTAAAACAATTAAGTAATACAGGGAAGGGGAAAAAAAAAACACCCTGCAAAGATTGGCAATCCAAGCTGGCTCCATAAATCACATCCATAATGACTCCTTGCTCAAATGTTTAATTAGAGGGAAGGGGGGTGGGGTGGGGAGGAGGAAGCTATAAAATATTTCTGCAGGCCGAGGAAATGAAGGTTTGGGGTTGGTGCCGGAAGGGAAGGAGATAGATAATTAGAGCTGGCACTGTCAGGTATGATTTTGAGGAAGTTAGGTGTGTCTACGCCCCACAGATCAATGGAAATTAAATAGGCAGGCCGAGGTCTCTGTTCCTAGGAATGTCAATAGGATGCAAGCCCCCTGACTTTGGAGATGGCCTTCTAATCTCAGCGTCCTTATTTTGAATCCCTAAGTCCCTTCTTTGGTGAAAGGAGGTACATGAACTTTGGCATTATTATTTTCTCTGTTGTTTTACAAGTACAGTGAGTGCTTCTGAACCTGGTACAAATTCCTTGTTTGTCTAACTACACTTGGCCAAATAAAGCTCATCTCTTCTCTTCTCTTCTCTTCTCTTCTCTTCTCTTCTCTTCTCTTCTCTTCTCTTCTCTTCTCTTCTCTTCTCTTCTCTTCTCTTCTCTTCTCTTCTCTTCTCTTCTCTTCTCTTCTCTTCTCTTCTCTTCTCTTCTCTTCTCTTCTCTTCTCTTCTCTTCTCTTCCCTTCCCTTTCCTTCCCTTCCCCTCCATATTTTCTATTCTGTTCTGTTCCATTCCATATTTTCTATTCTATTCCATTCTGTTCCACACTTGTTCATTCTATAGTCCATTCCATTCCATTTCATTCTTGTTCTATTCTATTCTATTCTATTCTATTCTATTCTATTCTATTCTATTCTATTCTATTCTATTCTATTCTATTCTATTCTATTCTATTCTATTCTATTCTCCTCTCTTCCCTTCTCTTCTATTCTCCTCTCTTCCCTTCTCTTCTCTTCTCCTCTCTTCTCTTCTCTTCTCTTCTCTTCTCTTCTCTTTTCTTCTCTACTCCTCTCTTCCCCTCTCTTCTCTTCTCTTCTCTTCTCTTCTCTTCTCTTCTCTTCTCTTCTCTTCTCTTCTCTTCTCTTCTCTTCTCTTCTCTTCTCTTCTCTTCTCTTCCCTTCCCTTCCCTTGTCTTGTCTTGTCTTGTCTTCCCTTCCCTTCCCTTCCCTTCCCTTCCCTTCCCTTCCCTTCCCTTCCCTTCCAATACATTGTTTCTTAAATAAAAGATTATTTAAGGTAAATAATGCCTCAAAGTTCTTTTAAAGAGTTTAATCTGTTGGAACCATGACAGGTACACTGCTAGTTTAAGCATACGGTGCATGCCAAACTCAAGAATATTCTTGGGCAATGTTTTTGAAGATGTGATAGCAGCAGAACCTAAAGTGGCTGCTTTGGAGAAGGGGAAGAGAGAGGAGGGAGGGAGAGGTTAAGGAGAAAGGTAAGGAGGAGGAGGAGGAGGAGGAAGAGGCATGAAGGAGAAGGAGAAGGAGAAGGAGAAGGAAAAGGAGGATGGAAGAAGGAGGATGGAAAAAAGGAGGAGGAAGTGTGAAGGAGAAGGAGAAGGAGGATGGAAGAAGGAGAGAAGTAGAAGGATGGGGAAGAAGAAGGAGGAGGGGTGGAAGAGCTGAAGGAAAAGGGCAAAGAGGAAGAGAAGAGGAAGGGAAAGATGGGAAAGAGGAGGAGGAGGAGGATGGGAGAAGGAGGGATGGAAGAAGGAGAAGAAGAAGGGTGAGAAAAAGGAGGAGGAGGGGAAAAGGAGGAGAAAAAAGTTGGGAAAAAGATAGTGGGAGGAAGAGGATGAGAGGGAGAGGAGGAGGAGCGGAGGGAAAGGTGAAGGGAAAGAGTAAAAAAGGAGGTGGATGGGAAGGAGGAGAGAGGAGGATGGGAGAAGGAGAAGGATGGAAGAAGGAGAAGGAGAAGAAGGAGGAGGACGGGAGTAGGAGAAGGAGAAGAAGGATGGGAAAAGATAGGGAGAGGAAGAGGAGGAGAGGGAGAGGGAGAGGAGGAGGAGAGAGGAGGGAGAGGTGAAGGAAAAGAGTAAAAAAGGCAGTGGATGGGAAGGAGGAGAGAGAGGATGAAAGAAGGAGAAGGAGAAGAAGGATGGGAAAGGAGGAGGATGGGAAGGAGGAGGATGGGAGAAGGAGAAAAAGGATGGGAGAAGGAGAAGAAGGATGGGAAAAAGAGGAGGAAGAGGAGGAGGAGGATGGGAGGGAGGGAGAGGAGGGGGTTTGCTTTTGGAGTTGGTGCTCTTGATGGCGCAATACCTGCTCTAGAACCTTTGTCATCATTCATAGATGAGAGAAAGAGAAAGCTGGATGCTTTCTGGGGGGGGGAAGTAATGGCTGGTTTAGGAAGCCTTGAGAACATTCTGTTCTCCAGGTAGGCAACAGCATAGTTAATTCGATTAGAGTCACCAGCATCTGCTCCGGGTAACTGGAACAACACCACCAAATTTAACTTAAACAGACTTGCATGATGAATCGCAAAGCTTAGAAAACCCTACTGGAAGTGTCTGGATGACAGACAGAGAGACTAAATATAATCCTTACGCTACCCTGATGAAACCATACTTGGCGGCTTAGCTTAATCCTTGAAGGAATGACAGCAAAAATAAGGTGAAAGAGCAATTAGCTTTCTCCCACACTAATCCCAGCTAAATCAGTCTCTCCTTTTCTTACTTATAGCCACAGTTTCAAACAACCCTGGAAAAAATGGAGAGGTGAGGAAATGCACCTTCTTCTCATGGGGGGGGGGTTTGATTATAATTAAATGGCAAGTGCCATTTTAAAGGCCAGGCTGGGGTCCAGATAGAATTGTTTTGAGCCCCGTTGATGGGATGCATAAATATATTATATGACGATACATGCTCTTGGGCTTGGTCGTCGGAATAGGCTCAGCATCTCGCGACGACACAGAGCAAGGTGGGATTTTAAATGACTCAGGCTGCTTCCAGCCGCCAGCCTTTGTGCTACCAACTCATCCCACCATTAAAATGCATCTGGGGTTGACCAAGGTGGTCAGATTATTTCAGCATACCAACAAGCTGAATAAATCAGTAGGTTTTCCTTCTTTGAGAGTCTACAATATTCACCTAAAAAAAAAAACCAACCCACCAACTTAGGATTATCCTGACTACAGAGATGAACAGAGAGATGCACTCATCCATCCATGTGTGAGTGCCTATTAGGAGGAAGAAAAGGAAGAGGGGGGAGAAGAAGGAGAAGGAGAAGGAGAAGGAGGAGGAGGAGGAGAAGGAGAGGAGGAGGAGGAGGAGGAGGAGAAGGAAGGAAGGAGAAGAAGGAGAAGGAGGAGGAGGAGGAGGAAGAGGAGAAGAAGAAGAAGGAGAAGGAGGAGAAGGAGAAGGGAGAAGGAGAAAAGGAGGAGGAGGAGGAAGAGGAGAAGAAGAAGAAGGAGAAGGAGGAGAAGGAGAAGGAGAAGGAGAAAAGGAGGAGGAGAGGAAGAGGAGGAAGAAAGAGGAAGAGGAAGAGGAGGAGGAGGAGGGGGAGAAGAAGGGGAAGAAGAAGGAGAAGGAGAAGAGAAGGAGAAGGAGAAGGAGAAGAAGAAGAAGAAGAAGAAGAAGAAGAAGAAGAAGAAGAAGAAGAAGAAGAAGAAGAAGAAGAAGAAGAAGAAGAAGAAGAAGAAGAAGAAGAAGAAGAAGAAGAAGAAGAAGAAGAAGAAGAAGATGGAGAAGGAGAAGGAGAAGGAGAAGACAATAGAAGTGGTCAGAATTTGAACTCAGCAAAGAAAAAAGTTGTGTTACTAGCAACAGCATATATATTAAAGCAGTACCTTTAACTATCCTAGACCCAAGGAAGGATATGATAGTTAAAAGTGTCTTTCCAATTCTTTTTTGTCTCCTTTGAGAAAAAGAAAATGACTGCAAATGTAGGACACAGGAGAGCAGGAGGTTGTGATGTTACTAAAACAACGGTAACCTGTGTGTAAGCCTTTCAGACAAGCCCCTTCCTAATTTTATACAAAAGTAAAGAGAAGGACTTGCCGAATTCTGTTACTATGAGCTTTGCTATAAAAGTAATTTTGACTTACACGGCAATTGTAGCTCAATCTAGCCTGCCTTGAAGGATTGACAGACGAGTTCTGCTAAGATTGCTGACTGTGGGAGGCAGTTTAAGCACAAACAACCCCGGAGTTAATTTGGATTAAAACTAACACTTTTCTGCCCACACTGCTGAGACGCAGTGTTTACATCGTGTGTTTATCCCATCATCGACTCAGTTATGCATGTTGTGTGAACAGACCCAACACATCTCTTTTTGTTTGTTTCGTTTTGTTTCTTAAATCACCCAGAGGGATGGATGTATCGAAACGTCTTAAATATAAGAAATGGCAAATGGCAGGAGGCACATTCGATGTATCCAGAAACTCCTTTACATCGCCAGTGTGTTTCTTTCTTTCTTTCTTTCTTTTTTTAAGAGAACGTACGATTTCATTATTTCCAGGTAGCGTTTCAACCCAGGGACCCACCTTCCTCTGACAATTATTATAATTTATAGAAGAAAATATCCCACATCTGACACTAGTCAATTTGCCCTGATATAAAAGAGAACCCTGTGTTTTCTTTCGTTTATATTTTTATGGTACGTAATGTCTTTATAATTTCCACCACTCCACATCAAAGCAGCCAACCGCTGAGCATCTAAATAAGTAGCATGTGTAGGAAATGAATGAATTGCTAAATGTCTCATTATGTCCACGGAGAATATTCCCGCACTTTGATTTCTGGCATCTTAAAAATAAAATAAATAAATAAATAAATAAATTGAGACAGCAAACAAATGGTTTCCACTCCGCTGGACTGAAGGATTTGGCAGGGCTGATTTTATTATAATTTCAGGGCAC